>CAUYUJ010018496.1:150773-203050 GCA_963575745.1 Prorocentrum cordatum
CCCTCCCGCGACCCGGCCCGCGACCCACCCGCGACCACCCCGCGACCCACCCGTGACCCATCCCGTGACCCGCTCGCCACCCACACGCGACCCACACGCGACCCACCCGCGACCCACCCGCGACCACCCGCGACCACCCGCGACCTGGCCCGCGACCCACCCGCGACCCACCGTCGACGCACCTGCGACCCACCTGCGACCCAACCCGCGACCCACCTACATTGTTTTAACAAAAAAAATCGGCGCCTGCGGCGGACGCGTTGTATAGCTTGGAAATTTTGCGCCTGCGGCGGGCTTCTTCAGAGCCTCGCAGACTGCAGACGTCCCCGCCGCCCCTCCTTCTTATCCACAACTGCGGGGTGCTACGCTATTCATCCTGAGCCACTTTTGCCCACGGTCCCGAGGCCCGGTAGGGGCCCCCAGGGGCCGAAAGTAGCGAAAATGTTCCTCTCGTGATTTTTTCGCAACGCAAGGAGGGCTGGGTCCTCCGCGGCCGCCCTCCGCTGTCCCACCCGCGTCAGCGCGCTCGCGCCAGGCGCAGCCGGCGGGTCCCGCTCGGGCGCGCTTGTGCTCACCGGCGCTGCCGGTTAAAAAGTGGGCGGGGCACGAGCGGAGCTGGACGGGGCGACGCTGAGCTCAACGGGACAGAGGCCATGCATCGCGCGGACGTGTGCGTTTTTCTCGACGAGGGCCATCCAGGAGCATCCTGGATCATCGATCCAAGAAGCAACAGCAATAATGATAGCAATGATCATGTACTACTATGACTATTATTACGAATGGTAAGAATGATAACAGTTATAGAAGTAGTAGCAATAAGAATCGTAATCCGATCAACCATACTAGAAGTAATGCTAATAGTACTCAACAATATCATGGATCGTCGTACCAATACGTATAACCATACTACGAATATTAATCATAGTAGTAGTACGAACAAGTATTCTTATTGGTTTGTTAAAGCAGAATTTTCAAACATACGAAACAAACAGTTGTTCTACACAACTGTCAGATTAAACATAATATACGACACCGAAATTTGCACGGGGATTGGACGCCCGAGCGTTGGCAAGGAGGGCAACGTCCTTGAGGGCTTGACGACTTTTCGCAAATCGACTTGTGGGGTACATCCAGGCACGTCTGGGGCGGCGAGCGAGGGGGGGAAGTGAGAAGGAGAAGGCCTTCTCAGAAGGCTCGGAAGTCTCCCAGCCTCCTGAGATGTTTTCTAAGCCTTCCCCGAAGACAACAAACAAATCTCAGAAGGCGCTAGGGCTTCTGAGAAGCCCCGTCGCCTTCTGAGAAGGCCTTCTCCTCCTCAGTTCCCCCCCTCGCCCGCCGCCGACAATCTGGGCAAATCCAGGTACATCCCGAGATCTCCAAGGAAATGCCGAGCAAAGCGTGGCCGCTCCCGGCGCGAGCCGAGGGACGGCCCAGGCTGTCAAGCCCCTCACGGCCGAGCTGGGCGGGGCGGGGCGCAGCGGCGGGGGCGGGGCGGCGTGAGTTGGCGCGCCCTCCCTGGGGAGTCTGGGCGCTGCTGCTCAGGAGGGGAGAAAACACACAGGCAGGATGCATCGTCGATCCCCAGGAGAATATTCATGGCGCCAGCCAACATCGCAGGGCGGATTGCTTTCGGAAAACGATAGGATGGTAGTGGCCCAGAGAATTTCGTTCCGAATTCCGAGGTGAATTTCGTGTGGGTTTTTTGGGGCCAGGAATGAAGTCTTAAACAAATCAACGCGAAATTCGCTTCGTTTTTCACTCGCCATGTCGGGGTTTTGCATAGGCAGAAATCCACGCACAAATCCGCTGCAGCACGTCAGCAAGATCGGCGCAGTGAGAATATTGGAAAATACAGGAAGTGGGGAGGGAAGTGGAAGATCCAGAGATGTTTTGAAAATATGGGGAATCCCACGAGCTGCTTCTATGTATTTGTGTGTCCCAGGGCCCCTTCAGCTGAGTTCTCCCACGGTGTGCCTTCGCCAGACTTCGGGCCCTGGGGCCCGCACAGATCGATCCAGTTCGAAGAATGCAGCTGGGAGCCCAGGGATGCAGTCGTGATTCCCAGACCCCCTCGCGTTGTGCAACAATCGCGGCGGGAGGTTTTTCGTGTTTTTTTCGGCCTCCGGGGGTCGTTACCGGGCCTCGGGACCGTCAAAAAACGATTCTGGATTATCCCGGCAAAGCAACCTAACAGCGATGTGTAGGAGCATATCCGGAAGCATTCCCCTTAAGATTCAGATGATAATCCAGTTGTAGAATTATGCTGTTCTCGCAGTCGTAGTCGCATTCGCGATGACAGTCGCAGTGGCAACGGCAGTCGCAGTCACAGCCTCAGCCTCAGCCTGCCTCAGCCTCAGCCTCAGCCTGCCTCAGCCTCAGCCTGCCTCAGCCTCAGCCTCAGCCTGCTTCAGCCTCAGCCTCAGTCTGCCTTCAGCCTCGGCCTCAGCCTCAGCCTGCCTCAGCCTCAGCCTGCATCAGCCTCAGCCTCAGCCTGCCTCAGCATCAGCCTGCCTCAGCCTCAGCCTCAGCCTCAGCCTGCTGCCTCAGCCAGCCTCAGCCTCAGTCTGCCTTCAGCCTCGGCCTCAGCCTCAGCCTGCCTCAGCCTCAGCCTGCATCAGCCTCAGCCTCAGCCTCAGCCTGCCTCAGCCTCAGCCTGCCTCAGCCTCAGCCTCAGCCTGCCTCAGCCTCAGCCTCAGCCTGCTTCAGCCTCAGCCTCAGTCTGCCTTCAGCCTCGGCCTCAGCCTCAGCCTGCCTCAGCCTCAGCCTGCATCAGCCTCAGCCTCAGCCTCAGCCTGCCTCAGCATCAGCCTGCCTCAGCATCAGCCTGCCTCAGCCTCAGCCTCAGCCTCAGCCTCAGCCTCAGCCTCAGCCTCAGCCTCAGCCTCAGCCTCAGCCTGCTTCAGCCTCAGCCTCAGTCTGCCTTCAGCCTCGGCCTCAGCCTCAGCCTGCCTCAGCCTCAGCCTGCATCAGCCTCAGCCTCAGCCTCAGCCTGCCTCAGCATCAGCCTGCCTTAGCCTCAGCCTCAGCCTGCCTCAGCCTCAGCCTCAACCTGTTTCAGCCTCAGCCTCAGTCTGCCGTCGGCCTCAGCCTCAGCCAGCCTCAGCCTCAGCACGCAGCCTCAGCCTCAGAGCACGAAGTGGCCTACAGTTGGCTCCGGGCATCCAAAATGTGGCCCCGGAATGGAGTTCTGGGAACTCGAAAACCACGAAGTGGCCTACAGTTGGCTCCGGGCATCCAAAATGTGGCCCGGGAATGGAGTTCTGGAAACTCGAAGACCACGAAGTGGCCTACAGTTGGCTCCGGGCATCCAAAATGTGGCCCGGGAATGGAGTTCTGGGAACTCGAAGACCACGAAGTGGCCTACAGTTGGCTCCGGGCATCCAAAATGTACGCCGGGGAATGGAGTTCTAGCAGCGCCAAGAGCGATTTTGCGAGGATGTCCCAAGCGATTTGGGCTTCGGCGGCAGCCGCCCCGGGTCCCGCCCCGACCCCCCTGTGGAGTCATTTGCTGCTCTCTTTTGAGTCCACTAGAAACCTATCAGCAAAAGCTGTTCGGTAATGAAAAATTGGTCCCGGGGAAGGGGCCCAGACCTCTCGGGGTCGACGTTGCGAAAAACTCGCGACGTCGGAAGTCTGGGTTTCTGGCGGTGTTGCAATTCCCTCGCAACGTCGAATCTCAAGGCCGTGGGTTTTCGGAGGTCTTCGTTGGCTCGTGGAGTGTCCTCGCCCCGGGATGCTTTCTCCAGCAGCTGCGCCTCGCCGAGTGCGTTCGGGGGGCGCCCGGATCGTTTCGGACCGCCGCCGGAGACCCGCGCTAAGTTTGTGGATGCCACGACAACGGACACCCTAACAGTCCGATCGTTGAATTTTTCATGTGTGTAAAAAGTTGGAAAATGCCATAAACGTGTTTCAAACATGTTTTAGATATGCTTAAGACATGTTTTAGACATTTGGAAATTATTTGGCAACACGCTTCATCTCCATTGATCGTCCTCCACAACGCGAAGTGATCCGAAAGCCAGACCTCCTCGTGCTGCGAAGATCACGACGGCAAGGTTTCGGCGATACTCGGCCTTTGCGGGCCTTCGTCGTGCCCCGAGATCGCCAATCAACGAGTTGGAGTGGGAAGGCGGTCCTGGGGAAAAGTGTCAGTGCTTCTGGGGAGCCACGTCTTAACAGAAGTTGCGACGTCGGAGGTCTGGGAACGCGGAGGCGAAGGCAGCCCGCTGCCCCGCCCCATCTTTGTTGTTTGTTTCTCTCTCTATCTCTCTTTCTTTTTTTTCTTTCTTTATTTCTTTCTTTCTTTCTCTCTCTCTCTCTCTCTCTCTCTCTCTATATATATACATCGTTCTCTCTCTCTCTCTCTCCCTCTCTCTCCCTCTCTTTGTTTTTTATATCTCCATCTCGTTCTCTCTCGTTCTCTCTCTCTCTCTCTTTCTCTCTTTTTCTGTCTTTTCCTTGAAGTCTTGACCGTGCATGGGCATTGAGGCGAGATGTAGCGACGCGTGCCCGCCCCGCCTCTTGTTTTGCCTCTCTCTCTATCAAGTTTGTTCGCTCTCTCTCTCTCTTTCCCTATCTTTCGCTCTCTCTCTCTCTCTCCCTCTCGTTTTATCCCTTTCTCCCTCTCGTTTTATCCCTCTCGTTTTATCCCTTTCTTTCTTCCCTCATAGGCATCCGGCTGTCACGCGTTGAGTTTGATATCGCATGGGCATCGAGGTGGGACACAGAGGCTCTGACGAGCGACGGCCCCGTTTCGATATATGTTCCTCCCCACTGTTGTCCTGCGTTGGTCTCGGCAGTGGTTTGGCATCGTTTGGTTCCCCACCAGGGTGGTCAAAAGCGAAATAGGTTCGTCTTCGTCTGCCTCTCATTCTCTTCACGCATCCCAGCGGAGTGCGGCGCAGGCCCTTGCTGGTATGGGCGTCCTCTTCGTTAGCCGCCAGGAAGTCGCAAACCCCCCACGGGGTTCGGGCCCCCTCGAGCGCGGCAAGGCGTTTTCGACCGCGGCCGCGCAGGTGGCGGGCGAGTCCTCTCAAACGCGTGCAGAACTCAGTGCAACACCCTGGGAAAATGGACACCATCGGCAAAGCGCTGGAGGGTGTCCAGGGAGGGGTGGCGCTTGACAGGGCATCTGTGCGTTCCAAGCAGCCGCGCTCTTAACGCATCCTTGACACAAGGCCACAGTCGCAACGTGGACCACTGTGCAGAAGGGGGTCGGGGGACCCCCGCCTCCACACCAGCGCGGCACAGTTCCCTCCTCCACTCCTGCAGGTGGCACTGCCCACGATTCCGAAGCCTTTTGGCTCGTCTACGTTGCCGTGGCAACACTCTTGAGCGCCACGGAGTGCCCCCTGGCAATAGCAACCTACTCAGGAAAAACTTGTTGGAGGATATCCGTCTCCCCTGCTGGGGACAAGGGCTTGATACCAGCCATGCCAGCCCAGAGGAACTCCGGCCGCGGCTTTTTTGTTGCTAACCTGGACGTCCAACAGCCAGAAAAGCGTAAGGGTGGCGCGATGGCTAATCAGGGGCGAACGTAGCGCAGGCGACGACATCACTGCACCCTCCTACCTCCTCCTCCTCCTCCTCCTCCTCCTCCTCCTCCTCCTCCTCCTCCTCCCTCATCCGTTCTCCTCCTCCGTTCTCCTCCTCCTCCTCCTCCTCCTCCTCCTCCTCCTCCTCCTCCTCCTCCTCCTCCTCCCTCCTCCGTTCTCCTCCTCCTCCCTCCTCCGTTCTCCTCCTCCTCTCTCGCCTCCCTCCCTCCCTCCCTCCTGCCATCCATCGCGTTTCGGCCTGGGGATAGCCCGACGGTTCCCCACCCTCCCCGCTCGGGAGGGGGCCCCGGGCATGTTGGGGCCGCCCTCCGCCACGCACGCGACTGCACACCAGGCCTGGCTTCCAGGAGGGAAGAGGGAGGAGGAGGAGGAGGAGGAGGAGAGGAGGAGGAGGAGAGGAGGAGGAGGAGGAGGAGGAGGAGGAGGAGGGAGGAGGAGGAGGAGGAGGAGGAGGAGGAGGAGGGAGGAGGAGGAGGAGGAGGAGGAGGAGGAGGAGGGGGAGGAGGCGGAGGAGGAGGAGGAGGAGGAGGAGGGGGAGGAGAGAGCAGGCAAGTAACCGGAAGGCGGAGACGGGAGCCGTCAGGCGCTCGCACGCCGGCCAGGGGCAAGGTGCGAGGAAGGAGAGGGGAAAGAGAGGGGAGGGAGAGGAGGGTGACGGAAACAGGACCCCGAAACAACTAAGCAGGGCAGATTCCTTCCCTATTTCCCCCCATCCCTCCCTCCCTCCCTCCCTCACTCCTCCTCCCTCCTTCGCAGGGAGGTGCTACGCCTACGGCGGCACGATCACGACGACGAGAACGACGACCACTACGACGGCGACGACCACCATGACGGCGACGACGGCGACGACGACGACCACGACGACCGCGACGACCACGACGACCGCGAGAACCTCGACGACCACGGCGGCCACGGCGGCCACGGCGACCACGACGGCCATCGCGACGACCATGACGACGGCGACCGCGGCGACCACGGCGACCGCGGCGACCACGGCGGCCATCGCGACGACCACGGCGACGGCGACCACGACGGCGACCGCCACGGCGACCACGGCGGCGGCAGCGGCCAGGAGCATCCTGAGCAGGGCGCCAGACGCCCCGCTGGAGCCGCCCGGCGACGGCGGGCTGCCGCCCTTGCAGGACGGCGGCGCGCTGGCTGGCGGCGGCTCATCGTCCGGCCGCCTTCGCCCGGGGGCCTCCTGACGGTGCGGTGGCTCGCCGTCGCCCGAGGGCCCCGGACGACGACGACGACGACGACGACGACGACGACGACGACGACGGAGAGCAGAGCGAAGGCCAGCGACCCCTGAGATCCTGGCGTCTCCATTTTTTCGAGCCGGGCATTTTCGCCTCTTGTTCGGGCCCCCGGGGCCCTCACACATCGACGAGGCTCGAGACATGGTGCAAAATGATGAGGTCTAGGGCTCCGGGCGTGATTGTTGTTGGTGATATTGCAGTCTGTTTCGCTGCGTCGGATCTCAGGGATGGTGTCGTGGTTCGCCGTCGCCCGGGGGGCCCCAAAAGTAGTGCTGGTGACCGTGTCTCGAAGTGGCGTCTCGAGGCACCTCGCAACGGCGGCGCAGATGTGACGCTTGGAGCGTGCCTTTGCTGCCACTCGTGTTGCGAGCTCCGACTGCATGTGAATTCACGCAGGCACCTTGGGCACCTCCCTTGGGATTTTGTCGCCCGGGTGTTCGGTCCGGGACCCCAGGGGCCACCAGACGGTGTGGTGGCTCGCCGTGTCGGTCGGGTGGCCACACCGCGAGGTGAGCCGGGTGTGGTTTCGGAGTCGTCGCGTGGTTTTGCGGGGTTCGGGTCGTGCTCCGAGAACGAGGAGGGGGAGGGGGGGAGGAGAAGGAGGAGGAGGAGGAAGAGGAGGAGAAGGAGGAGGAGGAGGAGGAGGAAAAGGAGGAGGAGAAGGAGGAGGTGGACGAGGACGAAGACGAGGACGAGGACGAGGAGGGAAGGAGGAAGGAGGAAGGAGGAGGGAGGACGGAGGACGGAGGACGGAGGAGGAGGAGGAGGAGGAGGAAGCGGGAGAGGGGGCAGGGAGTCGTCTCAGGCGACCTGGGCCTCCGAGGTCCCAAAACTGTGCGGTGGCGGACCGCGTGGTGAGGAAGTTGGGGAGTCCGAGGTCACCGCGTAGTCCGTCACCACACGGGTTTGGGGTGTCTTTGTTTCGCGCCAAAGGTGGTGGAACAATTTCATGTCAGATGCTCAGCGTTCGGTGCGGTCATAGTCCAACTTTTTCGACGCGCTGCCTTACAGGTTTATCTATGATGGAAATCATCATCCCTCCTCCTCCCCTTCCTCCTTCGTGCCCCTCTCCGTCCTCACCATTGCCCTCCGTCGCTGTCCTCATAGCAAGTCCGATCAGCAGCACACCGGTGGGGCGGGGCGGGCGTTTCGCGTGAGACTCCCTCACCAAGTATGATTTTGAAATTCGAATAGTTCAACCGGTACAAAAGGTGGAAGACATGTCGTTGTATCTAAAGGTTTTCGTCTAGTAATGCTTCCCAAAAGAAAACTTCAGCAATGCTTTCTAAACGGTTTCGTTTACGACACGCTCCAACATAATATTGTGTTGTAGTGGTTCCGGGCGGATCCCTGCTGCAAGGCAAAAGGAACTATGTGGGTTGATGTTTGACGCTTCGCGTATCCCCACCAGCCTTTTGCACGGTCTCGCGCCAATTATCTGTCGCTGTGCCCCAGCCTCGGTCATACCACCCTCTGGACTTCTCCTTGCGGGCCGCGAATCAAAAAACAGTATCCCCACCAGCCCATCCAGAAATGATGCCCATGAGACTTGACATGGGGAGAGAGGAAAACACACGCGGAATCAAGCAGCGACGGGGGTTTGGGAGGTTCCGTGGCCATCTCGACCCTTCTTGGAGCGGTCTTGGGGCCGCTTGGAGCATTTTGGGAGCCATTTTGAGCCAGCTTGGGTTATCTGGACCATCTTGGAGGTCATCCTGGGCTCTCTGAGGTTCGGGGGCCTCTTGGGGGCCTTTTCTGGTGCCTTTTGGAGGCTTCTTCGAGGCCTCATGGCGCTTCTTGGGGTGTCTAACAGAATGTGTTTGTAGCGTTTTCCACAGGATCCCTGTTGTGAGGCCATCCACTGGGTCCTTGTGTAGCACCACTGCGGTCCTTGTGTAGCAGTTCGCACAGAATTGCGGGTGCGAGGCTTTCCGATCGAATCCCTTTGTGGCGCTTTCTAAAGGATTCTTGATGTGAAGCTCTCAATCGAATCTCTTTGTGGCGCTTTCAAAAGGGTTCATAGTGTGATGCTTTTCTATATAAGACGTCAGCAGTGCTGTTCACCGGGTTCCGATTATAGGCTTTCCAGTAGAATCCATTGGTGACGATTCCCAGCGGATTCCTGTTGCGAATACGCAGAATCAGGATTCGTTTGCGATGCCTAAGACAGGATGTACACCCAATGTGTGTGAGAGAGAAAGAGAGAGAGGCACGGGGAGAAAGCGAGAGAGGAAATATTATGAGAATGATGAAGACCAGGCTGACAGTTCGTAAAAACTCCTCTGGGACACCGAGGGACTCCACAATCCCCCGTCCTCCTCCTCCTCCTCCTCCGCCACCTTCTCCTCTCTCTCTCTTTCTCCTCCTCCTCATTCCTCCTCCTCCCCCCCTCCTCCTCCTCCTCCTCTTCCTCCTCCTCCTCCTCCTCTTCCTCCTCCTCCTCCTCCTCCTCTTCCTCCTCCTCCTCCTCTTCCTCCTCCTCCTCCTCCTCCTCCTCCTCCTCCTCCTCCTCTTCCTCCTCCTCCTCCTCCTCAAGTATTAGGGGGTCAGGTTTTTTTTGTTGGCCTCCTTCCCCTGTGCCTCAGCGGGGCACTTGAGAGACTTGATTCGAGCGCTACTCACTGTACATCGTTTGCGCTCAATCTCGGCCAAAGCAGGGGAGAATGCAATGGCGCGGGGTTCGTCGGTCCCGAGGGGCCGAGCTCGAGGACCGTGGAGCAGGTGCCCTGACTACGGAGTCTGCGAGTACAACGCCGAGCTGGCCAAGGCAGGGTGCACCTGTCGAGGCTGTGGCTCAAGGGCTCCTCTGTACAAGGCGTGCTCGTCGTCGGCGGGGCGGAAGGTCTCCTTCGACTTGACGGGCGACGATGAGGATGAGCTGGTGGTTCCCCGAGGGGCCAGGGGGGCGGACGGCAAGGGCCGCAACGACGCCAAGGGCGGTCGGCGCGGTGCGGGCCAGGACGTGGCCGCCGTCCTGGAGCAGGCTTTCCAGGCGATAGAGGAACAAGAGCCCATCGGCTACTTGCGCAAGCAGGTTGACAAGTTCGCATCGGAGGTGACGAAGACCAAGGACGAGCCGTCCCTAGTCGAGGCGCGTTGTCGTGCCGAAGGTGCTTGCAAGGATGCAGAGCATCGTCGCTCGCAACAAGTTGCACATGTTGTTCGGCTGAGGAGACAGCTGGAGGTTGCTGAGGAGAAGGACGCGAAGGCGGCGCGGGCGGTGGCCGAGGCCAAGATGACCCGCAAGGCCGCCGCGCAGGCTGTGGCCCACGCCGAAGGCGCACAGGCCGCACCCGCCGCCCAGCCCGAGGCCCCAGCAGCAACGCCAATGTTTCACGTCAGCTGGGACCAAGAGTTCTTTGACAAGGTTGATAGCATGGAGTGCGAAGAACACGAGACAGAGGCGCTGAGGGGCATCGAGCTGAATCTTGAGGCCATGCAGGGTGTCATGGCTTCGAAGGAGGCCGAGGCCAAAGCGTGGCTGGAGCAGACGGAGTCCGTCAAGCGCGACATTGGGCAGAGGCTCGCCAAGAAGGGGCGAGGGGCCGACGGCCAGGCCGCGGCCGGCGGCGGTGGCGCCGAGGCCGCGCAGCCGCCGCAGGCGGCGGCAGGGGGTTCCCCAGGCGATGTCGCCAGCGGCGAGGCTGCGGCGGCAGGCAGCGGCGCCGGCGTGCCCGACGCCGCGGCCCAGGCGGCCAAGGAGCAGAAGATTGCGGAGGAAGCGAAGAAGCTGTCGGAGGCCAAGTTCCCGGCGGAGGCACAGAAACAGAAGGGCAAAGCATTGGCAAGGACGGCAAAGGCTACGGTTTCCAGGCCGGCGGCGCTAGCTCTTGACTATCTGGATTTGCGCCGACGGCGGGCGAGCCGCCCGACGAGGCGGAGTGGGGGCAGCATAGCCGATGACTCTATGCCAATGTCACATGCATGGGGGAGAAGTGTTGGAACTGCATCGTTGAGTCCCACATCCACGATGACGGGCCCGGCTCTGGGAAAAGGCCTCCGCTCGTGCACCAATCCTGCGGGGCCGTCTTCGAAAGCGAGAGCTGCAGTCGGCACCGCGAGGGCGGCGCTGATGGAGCACTCGAACGAGGACGGTGAGCGGTTCATGTCAAAGGGGCACATGCAGTCGCATCGCCTTCCAGCTGCCAGGCTAGCTGGGGGCAGGCCGCGCGCGCCTTACCACCCCAATTGTTTCGACTGCTTTCTTGCAACAGTTGTGCACTTCTCGGGCTTCAGCGCGGTAAGGATAAGCTTACGCGCGCACAGCCGCATAGGGCGCACTGGAGCCAACGTCGGCAGGTTTCAGAGATTAGCAGGGCCCCTGCGGTCTCTTCAACCCCCCTGGATAGTAGCGGGAGATTTCAACATGGAGCAGTGTCAGCTTGATGAGTCAGGCATCGTTCGTCGGCTGCAAGCTGCGGTGGCGCGGGCAAAAGGGGTTGTCACATGTAATATTGGCTCGGGCACGGTCATGGATTATCTTCTTTGCAGCCAGTCCGCTGTGCCATTTATCGGCGACGTCCGCCCGGTCATCTCGGTGCCCTGGCATCCGCGCAGAGGGCTCGAGATTGCCGCGCGTCGACCTGGGGAACAAGTCCTGACGAGGGTTCTAGAGGCCCCAGGTCGGCCCCCACAGGTCCCGCGACCGCGTAAGGAAGCCACCGCGGGGTCTATGTCTAGCCATGCGAAAGCTACGCGTAGGGCGCGGCGCCAACTCGCTGTCGAGAAGCGGGCTACTAAGTTTTCTGCGTCGTTTGAGGATTGTTGTCAGTCTGAGCAATATGTTGCGAATCCGGAGGACGATGGAGCCGGGGAAAAAAGATCCTTCGGCCCTTGGGATAGGGGGGCTAGATACTGAGCCTTTCAAGTCTGATGAGTGGCACGAGGAGGAAGACCCGTGGGCTGAGGGCTCTCGCTCCGCCCCGGCCCCTCCCCCCCCCCGCTCTTGCTGCGCCCGGTAAAGGAGCATCGCAGCATGCACCCCAGCCTGGGCCCCCTAACAGGTCTCACGAGGCCCCGGGGGCGCGCCTGAAGTGGCCGAGCAGTCTGGGGTGGAGCCACCGAGAGCTCTTGCTCTTGCTTTTGGCCATCCTCAGCCGCAGACCCTGGATTCCTCTGGGGCTGGAGGCCCCAAGGGGCTTGGGCTGGAGGGGGAAAGCTCTGGGCGGGGCCCCGTCTTTCGCCATCCCGTCCGATTTGCGGGCCAGGTGCAGACGCGATGTAGGGTTTGTTTCTGGAGCAGCCACTCTTCAGTCCCTTGCTCCTGCTTTGCGTCAATCCGTAGCCGTTCGACTCAAGCCAGCTCAGCTTGAGACTGCGTCGGGCCTCTACGCCACTCGGGCGTCTGCTGTCGAATCCACCATTATTTATTTCTCATCGTTGGGTGGACTTGCTTCGAGGGCCGTCGCGGGCCGAGGGGCCCAGGTTCGCCGTCGCCACAGCGAAGATGCCGCACAAGGTTCGCGCGACGCCCCTTCGGGATCAGATCAGCGGCCGGCGGGCCCAGCACAACGCTCTGCTCGGAGGCCTCTTGTTGCGCTAGACGAAGGACAACGGCGCTCTCCATATCGAGCCCTACGTGACGGGATGTGCACGGCACCTTGCGGATCGGCCCGAGCACGCGCAGCGCGCGTTTATCGGAGGCCGCAACCCCCCGTGGTCGGAGCGGGGGAAGGTTTTGAGCGGCGCGGGCGAGGCGGTCACACCAGTGCTCGCGAGCTTCGAGGCCAGCGCCAAGAGGGCCATGGGGAGGGCGCAACGCAGGAGTTTAAGGATTTCATGGTCGAGGATGGGGCCATCGGGACTTTGCGCAAGGCCCTTTCATCAACAGCGTTCGCCAAGCCTCGATCTGGATCAAGGAGATGTTGTTCTCTTTCGCCCACGTGATATTATCGACCACAAAGCGAGGACACGTCACGACTCGCGGTCACCAGTTGCCTTGGGCGACGACGAAATCTTTCGGACCTTTGCCAAGATTCAAGCCGCTGCTGATGATAAGTCGTTGCCTGATATCTCTGTTGTGGAGATCCGGCCAGCCCTTCGCAAGATGAAGGGGCGAGCGGGCCTCGGCGTCGACAGGCTCAACCCGCTCGGCTTCGAGCGCCATCCCGACGAGGCGCTGGCCGTTTGGGCGCTGCTGTTCCAGGCGCGCGAGTATCATCTCGCGTGGCCTGGCCTGGCGTTGCTGATTATAGGGCGCCTCTTGCCAAAAAGTCGACTGGAGACCGAATCGTTGGCCTTGCGTCGATGGCGGGGAGGCCGCGGGGCCGCGCGCGCGAAACCCATGTGCGGAGCCGGCCCTCGGCAGCCGAGGAGCACTGGGACGCAGCAGCACGGGGGAACTCCAGCCTCCGCGAGGCCTTCATCCGAGCGCCGCAGCAGGAGGTGCCCCACCACCTCGGGGACGCCACAAGGGAGGCCCTTGTCGACATCCAGTCGTTCTACGACTCCATCGAGTGGCCGACGCTGGCCTCCTGCGCACTGGCGCTGGAGCTCCCGCCGCAGATCTTGCACCTCGAGCTGCTGCAATGCGCGGCGGCTCGGACGTTGAGCCAGCTTGGCGCCGCGACCAGGGCCTCTCAGCCAACGCGGAGCGTCGCCCAAGGCCTGCGGGCCGGGACACGCTTCGCCAAGGCGACGACCCACAACGCGCTGGCGACCATCACGGTCTCCCACCCGCGGCTCGGGCAGCGCATCTGGATCGACGGCCTGCCCCAGTCTGCCCGAGGCTCGCGAGCCGCCGCAAGGATGGATCCGGCCGCGTGCGTGATTGGCGCGCGCGAGGAGTTGCGGGCCAAGCAGCTACGAGATGCACCGGTGTCCGCCATCGTGCCCCCGTCGCTCCAGGGCGCCAAGTAGGCGGCGAGGCGCGTGAGGCTTGCTGGCTATTCTGTCCGGCCAGCCACGCAGGCCGCCTACCTCGGCGTCGACGTGGGCAGCGGAGCGAGGATGTCTCGCGAGAACAGGGTCAAGCGGGATGCGAAACATAAGTCCACGAGTGGCAAGGTGCGGGGATACGCTTTTGCGTCGAAGAAGTACCGCGTCACGGGGGGGCTCGAGAAGCAGGGGGCCCAGGCAGCGGGGGTGCACGGTCACCAGGCCTGCGGCACCTTCGGCGCCAGGCTGACCCTGGCTCGCCGCCGCCCGGGCCAGGCGCTGGCCGCGCCCACGCGCGGGCGCTGTCTGACCACGCTGTTGGCGCTGAGGGCGGGGGGCCTGGATCCCGCGATCAAGCTGCCAGCAGAGACGCTGGACATGCGGCTACGCATTTGGAGGGAGCAACCAGGGCTGCGACCAGGAGCGCGGCAAGGATGGGATAGAGTATACAGGCACATGCAGCAGCTCCCTGCAGCGAAGCGTGTGCGCCATGTGCGGGGGGCCCATCACTGCGACCGTCCTCCACTTGATGGAGGCAGGCTGGGATCCGCAGAAGGCTACATCGTGGGACCTCCCCGACAGTCACCCTGCCGTGAGGGACATATGAAAGTTCGACGACGAGATGTACGCAGGGCTTGCTGTGCTGGACGCGCACCGGGGTTTCATGTCGGAGAGCCAGTCAGCATTTCTGCGGCACAGGTATGGAGCAGGGCGTCGACTGCCTGCGCCTCGTACCAGATCTTGTTGCAGCAGTTGGCGGCCGTCCTTGCCCATGGGCACAGGCTGTCGGAGGTCATGCTTGCTCGCGCTGCGGGGGGGTGCTGGCCCCGTCAGCGCAAGAAGGATGAGTTGAGCAAATACGCGGGCGCGGTGGAGTGTCTTCGATGTCGGAAGGCACCAGGGAGCATGCACCGCATATGGTTATGTGAATGCAACGAAGGAAGTGGTGCATACGATGAGTCGAACGACCTGATCCCACAAGCTATCGCTCAGGGCGAGGCTGACCAGGGCTTTTGGCGAACAGGCCTGATGCCAGCGCCCTGGACAGGACAGCAGTGCCAGCACCCTGCGAGACCGACGCCTGGATCGGCACGGAGGAGCTGGACGGGGAGTTGATCACCGAGGGCCGCGTCACGGGCGGCTCTGAGCATGCCCCACTTTCCGCCTTTGGCGACGCGAGCGGGGGGCCCGACAGTCAGCAGCCCGCTCTTCCGCCGCGTCGGCGTAGGAATTGTTTTCATGCGTGTTCTCGAGCCTGAGCTGCAGCTGGCCTCGACTGCGCGCGGCCCTCTTTTCGGGGCCAAGACAGATTGCTGTTCGAGGCGAGCTGCGAGTTTTGCTTTTAGCCGCGTGGATGTCCACAGGATCCATTGCGTTCATTTCAGATTGCGAACCAGTCGTTTCAGGGCTTTATAGCCGCAAGTTCGGAGAGCCCACAGGAGAGGACGCTGACCTGCGGGCACGCTTGGGGTTTTTGCTAACAAAGAGGTCGCACGATGCCATCACTGTCCTCTTTGTCAGTTCTCACCTGTCTGCCACCGACATCGTGGAAGGGAGAGCGCGGCGGTGGATGGTGGCAGGTAATCTGATAGTTGACGAGATTGCTGGACAAGCGGCCAGTGAAGCTCGCCTCCCGGAGGCGGTCCGCCAACAGGTTTGTTGCGTGAAAGAGCGGCCCGTCTCGTCAGGATGCGAATTCTTCGGGCCACTCTTGATTCCATGGCTGCTGAAGATAAGGATAGGAACGCTGCGAAGGAAAAAGATCCTGCCATCCCTGCCCCTCCCCCGCCTCCTGCTGCTGCCTCTCTCGCCCTTCTTGCTTCGTCCCATTCAGTGGACAGCACAGGGTATAGGTGCACTAGGTGCGGAGGCTCGGCGTCGAAGGCGACGCGGACGGCTTGGCTGAGGTCCCCGTGCTTCCATCCGATTAACTATAGTGGTGTTTTCTGTTATCCGGAAGCTTGAAGGTGCTATGTTGTACACTGCGGGTGGCTATGTCCACCCCAGTCACAGAATGCAGTGTCATGGTGATTTGAAGTTTTGGTGTTGCGTCAGTTGTGGTAGTTATGGTTCCCTGCAATTATTGGCCCTTGGGCGTGCGTGCGTGACACCTCCCACTCCCAGCAGGGCCGAACATTTGCGGCTGATCTCCCAGGGCTCGTGGCCAAAGGTCTTGAGCAAAGCTGAGAAAGTCACCAGGCGCAATCGCAAGGTTTAAGCACTGTGGTGGATTGATTGATTTAGTCAGATGGTCATGCTCATTATCATGCTCCTCCTCCTCCTCCTCCTCCTCCTCCTCCTCCTCCTCCTCCTCCTCCTTATACTCATACTCATATTCACACTCCTCCTCCAGCACCTGGCCCGCTCCAGAAAAGGTCAAGCAGTGGCGAAGCGTCCTGGCTCGCCTATAGGCCCACCAGAGAATGTTCTAAGAACCTCTGGTGGTATGCAAGAAATGTTGTTGGAAAATGTCTGGCTGAGGCCGTCGTGTTTTAAAACAACGGGTTTACGTTATGAGAACATTGTTTAGGCTATCGACTACAACACGTTTAGGTTCTAAGGATTTTTTGTGGTAGGTCTATAGGAGTGCCGGGACGGTCTGTCCCTGCTCAACTGGCGCCCCAGCAAAGGCTTCGCCTTCGAGGGTCGAAGGAGTTGCCATCCCACACACGATCGCGTCGCAACCCAAAAAATACGACGGGGGGGTGACCGTTTTCGGCCCCGGGGGGCCCTCGCCAGGCCTCGGGACAGTCAAAAACGATTCAGGACGAAAAGCCAGCCTCGGGACTTCAAGGGACCCCGCATTGAAAAAATCAGGACGTCGCATGTCTGGGTTGCCATCTTTTTCTCGGCGGGAGGCGGCGGAAGTAAAACGAGGCCGCCCGCCGGCGGAAGTTGGTGGGAGGCCGGCGGAAGCCGGCGGATGCGCCCTCAAGAAGTGGAAACGTTTTTGAGTTCAGGGTTTCCGGAATCGGCCACTCATGCGCAGCAGTGATCTCCCGTTGGCTCGGGCAGCACTCTGAGCCCCGCCGCTCTGCAGCGTAGGTTCCCTTGGGCAGGGCCCACTCCGATCCCGTCGGTCCGATGCAAGATCAACATCGGCCGGCCCGGTCCGATTAGATTCCGATATCCCGACGATCCAGGGCGGCACTTTGCTTGCATGGCGCTGTTGCGCGTCCCGGCGCGGCCGATCCGATTCGATTCCGACTGTGCGCCGATGCCAGCCGATCCGACGCACAGTCCGATTGGATCCGATTGACCGATTCAATGCTGGCTGATCCTGCCCTGGCCGCCAGAGGGGGGCCCTCCGGAGCGGTCCGGCGTTTCCCGACTCTGAGAGGCGGGCGCCGCTGCGGCCTCCACGGCGGCCGCCGCGGCGGCCGCGCGGCAGCGCGGCACCTGCCAGACGGAAGGCGCAGAAGGTCCAGGTCGATGACATTGCATCACTGGTCCCCGCGAGGGCCCCCAGACGCCGAACACACCGCCCCAACCCCCCGCCCTGATCCGCTCATAAGCCGAGGGGGCCTCGCCCTGCAGGCCGGAGGAGCGACGCTTCCTGCCAAGAGCACGCACCCGAAGCGGCAGCAGCAGCGGCGCGCCCCCCGACACAGTGCGCACCGCAGGCCACCAAAGGCCAATGTCAAGTCGGGCGTGTCCCTCTACAGGAGGAATATTCAAAAATAGGGGACCACTTTTTGAGCATTTGTTGGCCATCTTGGAGCATTTTCCCTACCTAGGCTCTGCCTAGAAGGGTTCTTACTCGGTGAGCTTAAAGGGCCGGGCAGTGTTCCACGCCCCGGGCGGTTCCCCCAGCATCCGCCCCGCGGTTCCCCCAGTGACGTTCTCTTAGCTCAGCGTTGCTTATCTCATCTTAGCTTAGCTTATTTAATCTTAGTTTAGCTTAGCTTCATCGTAGCTCAGTTTTATATTAGCTTAACTTACCTTCGTCTCAGCTTCGCCGAGCTTTAGCATAGCAGAGCACAGCATAGCATAGCAGAGCGTAGCACAGCACAGCGCAGCACAGCATCTCATAGCAAAGCCCAGCATAGCACAGCATAGCGCAGCATAGCATAGCATAGCGCAGCACAGCACAGCGCAACATAGCACAGCGCAGCTTAGCATAGCATAGCATAGCATATCATAGCATAGCATAGCATATCATAGCGCAGCATAGCATAGCATAACATAGCATAGCATAGCATAGCACAGCTTAGCATAGCATCGCATAGCATAGCATAGCTCAGCATAGCACAGCGCAGCATGACATAGCATAGCTTAGCATAGCATAGCATAGCATATCATAGCGCAGCATAGCATAGCATAGCATAGCATAGCGCAGCATAGCATAGCATAGCATAGCGCAGCACAGCACAGCGCAACATAGCACAGCGCAGCTTAGCATAGCATAGCATAGCATATCATAGCATAGCACCGCATATCATAGCGCAGCATAGCATAGCATAGCATAGCATAGTATAGCACAGCTTAGCATAGCATCGCATAGCATAGCATAGCTTAGCATAGCACAGCGCAGCATGACATAGCATAGCTTAGCATAGCATAGCATAGCATAGCATATCATAGCGCAGCATAGCATAGCATAGCATAGCATAGCGCAGCATAGCATGGCATAGCATAGCATAGCATAACATAGCATAGCAACTAATGCTGCTCTCCTAGGGGCTCCGACTTCTAGGTAGGGTCGCACTGGGGTAATTTGTTGTACTTTTAATTTGTCATCCAGAATCCCCCGAGGAGCGGGCGCTGGCCGGCGGTCCTCCGGCCGTCAGCGCCTCGCCTCGCCACGCCCGGCCTCCCCGCGCTCGGCGGCTTCTCGGCCTCGCTCGCTGGCCTGGGCCCGTGGGGTCTCCCCTTAGCTCGGGCCTGTCCCTCTACAGGGGGGATATTCAAAAATAGTTTTAAAAAGTTTGGGGACGATTTCTAACATATATATATATAGATGTATATATTGCCATTTGGGGGCATTTTTAGGGCATTTTTATTTTTCATTCAAAATCCCCCTGTAGGGGGACAGGCCCGACTTAAGTCTCCCCCTCGGCTTCGCGCAGGAGTGGCCTCAGGTGCGGGCTCCCCAGACCCCCTCGCGTTGTGGAAAGATCACGACGTGAGGTTCTTCTTTATTTTCAGCCTCCGGGTGCCCCTACCGGGCCTCGGGAGCGTCAAACATTGACTCAGGATGCAAAACCGGTCCCGGGGAAGGGGTCCAGATTTCTGGGGGTCGACGTCATGAAAAAATCATGACGTCGGGGGTCGGGGTCACAGGGGTCCCCCCAGCATTGCCCGGAACGTCTGGAGCTGGCCTGCCCGCGGCCCCCTGAGGCCGCGGACCGAAGGTCACTCTTCTTGCCAAGGGTCATTCCTGCGTGTAACGTGGATGCCCCTCGCGACAGCGGCCGTTGCCAGGGAGCTCAGGGGCAACGCTAGAGGGGCTAGGCTCAGAAGAGGTTCGAGGTTCGAGGTTCGAGGTTAGCGGCGGTCTCGCCCCCCATCGAGAGACGGGCGGCGTCGCTCGTCCCGTCGGCAATGGACAGGCCGCGGACTTCAGGGAGCGAGCTGTCAGGGAAACTAACTCCAGGGGTTAGCATCAGGGGCAACATTGGTGGAGCTTCGAGGATTCAGGTTTTCCCACGCTTTCGTCGGTTCTCGGCGGTTTTCCAGCCTCGGGATGCTTTCCGGCAGCTGCGCCTCGCCGAAGCGGGTCCAGGGGTGCCCGGATCTCCCGGAACGGCCGCCAGAGAGCCTGACTATGACCCGAAGATCAAGGGGGCAGCTCCAGGAGGGGATAGGCTCGGGAGGGAGCACATCAACACTCCAATCGCCCACCGCTCGCCGATGGGGGCCCGGTAGCCCATCGTGGCAGCCGACCCCGCCCAGGGAGCGTGCGGCTTCGCTGTCGGGGGCCCATCGCCGATCTATCGGCGACGTATCGCCGATTCCAGGACGGTGTTCCCCCCGTGGCCTGCCTCCAGGAGTCGTTGTAGCACACTGGGGCTGAGCGAAGGTAAACCCTCCAATCTCAGCCAACCGTCCTCTTGCATAGCCCTGAGATCCGACGTTGCAAAAGAAATGCAACATCGCAGAAAATCGCGACAGGAGCCCCGGATCCAATCTTTCTGCATAATTTTTTGAGCCGGATCGATCTGTGAGGGTCCCGGGGCCTGAAATTGAGCGAAATACCGGTTGTGACAAAAATTGCATCGCCAGGATTTCAGGGAGGCCCGAGGTGGCAGGAGCAGGGTGGAGCTCCTAGGAGGGCGACGAGGAGGGCGCCTCCTCGGGTCGGGGGCATCCAGGAGGGAGGGGGGGGGATGGCTAGGAGAGGGGGTAGGTTAATGACCAGGGCTGTGATGTCTCCCCGGATGGCACGGCCCCGCTTCGCATTGGGGGGCGCGCAAGGGGGAGGGGCCATCAGTGAGGGGGGGCAGAATTATTCCCCCTCCCCTGGGACCGCCCCCCAAGCGGCGCCCAATCGCATCTCAATTCGTTCCCTGCCCCCCTCCCCCCATCCTCTCCCCCCCACGGGTCCGCGCACGTGCCCCAGGCCATGCTCTGCGAGCCCCCCTCTCGGACGCGCCCCTCTGGGCCGCCCCCCCCCCTGGGTCTCCCCGGCGCCTGCGTGGCCCTGCCCCGCATCTCAGTGCGCTCCCTGCCCCCGCCCCCCACGCTGGGCCCGCGCACGCCATGATCGGCGGCGAGCCCCTGGGGGGGGGGGGAGGAGAAGGAGGAGGAGGAGGAGGAGGAGGAGAAGGAGCAAGCGGAGGGAGGAGAGGAGAGGAGGAGGAGGAGGAGGAGGAGGAGGAGGAGAGGTTCCCACCGATTTACAGGGGGGCGGCCCGCGGGCACCCGCTGCACGGGCCGGCGTGGGCACCCGTCGCCGGGCGGAGAAGGCCCGCCCACGCCATGACGGGGCGGGCCTCCGCTGAGGGCTCGGAAGTCCCCCCCGGGGACTTCCGAGAAGCTCCTTGCGCCTTCCCCGAAGCCGCAGGGAGCTCCATCAGGAGGCGCCACTATCAGGCTTCTGAGAGGCCCCGCCACCCCCTGGGAGCGGCTGCTCCCTCTCTTGGACGCACCTCGCTTGGGCGCATCCCTGGCGGAGAGGAGGAAGAGGAGGAAGAGGAGGAGGAGGAGGAGGAGGAGGAGGAGGAGGAGGAGGAGGAGGAGGAGGACGCCCCCCGCACAGGGGGGGCCCTCGCGGGTGGGAGCTCGGGGGAGGGGGGGGGCCTTGGGGCCGCTCGCCCCTTCAGCCATGCCCCCCCTGCGGGCAGGGCCGCGCGCGCCCCGCCCTCCAGGAACGTAGGGGGGAGCTTGAGGAGGAGGAGGAGGAGCAGCAGCAGCAGCAGCAGCAGCAGCAAGACTCGAGCAGGGGATCGACTACAGAATTGAGCTGCCCCCACCCCACCCCCAACAAATTATCCCGGCAAAGCAACCTAACAGCAATGTGTAGGAGCATATCTGGAAGCATTCCCCTTACGATTCAGATGAGAATCCAGTTGTAGAATTCTGCTGTTCTCGCAGTCGTAGTCGCATTCGCGATGACAGTCGCAGTGGCAACAGCACAGTGTCGACCACAGCCTCAGCCTCAGCCTGCATCAGCCTCAGCCTCAGCCTCAGCCTGCCTCAGCATCAGCCTGCTTCAGCCTCAGCCTCAGCCTGCCTCAGCCTCAGCACAGTCTGCTTCAGCCTCAGCCTCAGTCTGCCTTCAGCCTCGGCCTCAGCCTCAGCCTGCCTCAGCCTCAGCCTGCATCAGCCTCAGCCTCAGCCTCAGCCCGCCTCAGCATCAGCCTGCCTCAGCCTCAGCCTCAGCCTGCCTCAGCCTCAGCCTCAGCCTGCTTCAGCCTCAGCCTCAGTCTGCCTTCAGCCTAGGCCTCAGCCTCAGCCTGCCTCAGCCTCAGCCTGCATCAGCCTCAGCCTCAGCCTCAGCCTGCCTCAGCATCAGCCTGCCTCAGCCTCAGCCTCAGCCTGCCTCAGCCTCAGCCTGCTTCAGCCTCAGCCTCAGTCTGCCTTCAGCCTCGGCCTCAGCCTCAGCCTGCCTCAGCCACAGCCTGCATCAGCCTCAGCCTCAGCCTCAGCCTGCCTCAGCATCAGCCTGCCTCAGCCTCAGCCTCAGCCTCAGCCTGCCTCAGCCTCAGCCTCAGCCTGCTTCAGCCTCAGCCTCAGTCTGCCTGCAGCCTCGGCCTCAGCCTCAGCCTGCCTCAGCCTGAGCCTGCCTCAGCCTCAGCCTCAGCCTGCCTCAGCCCCAGCCTCAGCCTGCTTCAGCCTCAGCCTCAATCTGCCTTCAGCCTCGGCCTCAGCCTCAGCCTGCCTCAGCCTCAGCCTGCATCAGCCTCAGCCTCAGCCTCAGCCAGCCTCAGCATCAGCCTGCCTCAGCCTCAGCCTCAGCCTGCCTCTGCCTCAGCCTCAGCCTGCTTCAGCCTCAGCCTCAATCTGCCGTCGGCCTCGGCCTCAGCCTCAGCCTGCTCAGCCTCAGCCTGCATCAGCCTCAGCCTCAGCCTCAGCCTGCCTCAGCATCAGCCTGCCTCAGCCTCAGCCTCAGCCTGCCTCAGCCTCAGCCTCAGCCTGCTTCAGCCTCAGCCTCAGTCTGCCTTCAGCCTCGGCCTCAGCCTGCCTCAGCCTCAGCCTGCATCAGCCTCAGCCTCAGCCTCAGCCTGCCTCAGCATCAGCCTGCCTCAGCCTCAGCCTCACCCTGCCTCAGCCTCAGCCTCAGCCTGCTTCAGCCTCAGCCTCAGCCTCAGCCTCAGCCTCAGCCTGCCTCAGCATCAGCCTGCCTCAGCCTCAGCCTCAGCCTGCCTCAGCCTCAGCCTCAGCCTGCCTCCAGCCTCGGCCTCAGCCTCCGCCTGCCTCAGCCTCAGCCTGCATCAGCCTCAGCCTCAGCCTCAGCCTGCCTCAGCCTCAGCCTGCCTCAGCCTCAGCCTCAGCCTGCCTCAGCCTCAGCCTCAGCCTGCTTCAGCCTCAGCCTCAGTCTTCCTTCAGCCTCGGCCTCAGCCTCAGCCTGCCTCAGCCTCAGCCTGCATCAGCCTCAGCCTCAGCCTCAGCCTGCCTCAGCATCAGCCTGCTTCAGCCTCAGCCTCAGCCTGCCTCAGCCTCAGCCTCAGTCTGCTTCAGCCTCAGCCTCAGTCTGCCGTCAGCCTCGGCCTCAGCCTCAGCCTGCCTCAGCCTCAGCCTGCATCAGCCTCAGCCTCAGCCTCAGCCTGCATCAGCATCAGCCTGCCTCAGCCTCAGCCTCAGCCTGCCTCAGCCTCAGCCTCAGCCTGCTTCAGCCTCAGCCTCAGTCTGCCTTCAGCCTCGGCCTCAGCCCCAGCCTGCCTCAGCCTCAGCCTGCATCAGCCTCAGCCTCAGCCTCAGCCTGCCTCAGCATCAGCCTGCCTCAGCCTCAGCCTCAGCCTGCCTCAGCCTGCTCAGCCTCAGCCTGCTTCAGCCTCAGCCTCAGTCTGCCTTCAGCCTCGGCCTCAGCCTCAGCCTGCCTCAGCCTCAGCCTGCATCAGCCTCAGCCTCAGCCTCAGCCTGCCTCAGCATCAGCCTGCCTCAGCCTCAGCCTCAGCCTGCCTCAGCCTCAGCCTCAGCCTGCTTCAGCCTCAGCCTCAGTCTGCCTTCAGCCTCGGCCTCAGCCTCAGGCTGCCTCAGCCTCAGCCTGCCTCAGCCTCAGCCTCAGCTGCTCAGCCTCAGCCTGCCTCAGCCTCAGCCTCAGCCTGCCTCAGCCTCTCCCTCAGCCTGCTTCAGCCTCAGCCTCAGTCTGCCTTCAGCCTCGGCCTCAGCCTCAGCCTGCCTCAGCCTCAGCCTGCATCCAGCCTCGGCCTCAGCCTCAGCCTGCATCAGCATCAGCCTGCCTCAGCCTCAGCCTCAGCCTGCTTCAGCCTCAGCCTCAGCATGCATCCAGCCTCGGCCTCAGCCTCAGCCTGCCTCAGCCTCAGCATCAGCCTGCCTCAGCATTCAAAATGTGGCCCGGGAATGGAGTTCTGGGAAGTCGAAGAACACGAAGTGGCCTACAGTTGGCTCCGGGCATTCAAAGTCATGCCCAGGAATGGAGTTCTGGGAACTCGAAGACCACGAAGTGGCCCACAGTTGGCTCCGGGCACTCAAAATGTGGCCCGGGAATGGAGTTCTGGGAAGTCGAAGACCACGAAGTGGCCCACAGTTGGCTCCGGGCACTCAAAATGTGGCCCGGGAATGGAGTTCTGGGAAGTCGAAGAGCACGAAATGGCCTACAGTTGGCTCCGGGCATTCAAAATGTGGCCCCGGAATGGAGTTCTGGGAGGTCGAAGAGCACGAAGTGTGTGACTGTTTGCGAAAAACGAGTTCGGACACGAGTTCGGACACAGCTCCCCGGATGCCGCCCAGACCCCCTTGTGGAGCCATCTGCTTCTCTCTTTTGACACCACTAGAAACCTATCAGTCTTCGCTGTTAGGTAAAAACTGGTGTCCTCGCCGAGCCCACGGATAGAAGCGTAGCAGGATTCTTTCCACGAGCGTACTGCGAAAGTACTTGCTCATGGCTTCGGCGAGAAGATCACTTCTGGGGTTCATCCATGTTTCTAGGCCTCCCAGATGGTGTCGGAGCAGATAGGGGTCGGAGGGCCGCCTCGCATCGCCGATGCATCGGCGAGGCACGGTCGATGTGGCGCTCAATTCGCTTCACGTCGACGTCGCCGATGCATCGCCCACGTCGACCATGCATCGCCGATGCATCGGCGATGCGGCGCGATCCCCCGACCCCATCTACTCCGAGGAGGCCTCTAGAGGAGCAGCAAGACTCGAGTAGGGGATCGACTACAGAATTTATGTACCCCAAAACATGCGTGTTCTCGTCGAGCACATGCATAAAAGCGTAGAATATTCTTTCTACGAACATAATACGAACGTTTTGATTCGCGGTTCCGGCGAGAGAATCAATTATGGGGTCATTCAATTCTGTAGTCGATCCCCTACTTGACAGACGCATCCTCGACCCCGCTCGCGGGGCTCCTCGAGACGGCTCGAGTCACGCTCGTGTGCATCTGGGCTCAAGTTTTGGGCATTCCTTCGAGTGCCTCTGGGAGGCCTGGGCATTCCCGCATGAAGGACCTCATCACCGAGGTCTCCCTGTAGCCTCCCAGGGCGCTTTCCGCGCGCCAGCGCCATCGGGTGCCAGCAAAACTTTTATTGGGGTTCGTCCAGCTGCGCTCCTGCGCGAATCCGCCACCGCGATCGGGCGGCGTGCCCCCAGGGGAGGGGGGGGGCCTCCTCCTCCTCCTCCTCCTCCTCCTCCTCCTCCTCCTCCTCCTCCTCCTCCTCCTCCTCCTGCCCCCCAGTAGCCCCTTGGGGCGCTCCCCGTGCGCTTGCGTCTGCGGGCGCCAGCGTGTACTACATCTCTGAGCTCGTCACGCTCACGCCGCGTCTGCCGGCCCGCGAGGTCTGCAGGATTCTGATTTGGAGGGCATTCTAGGGAGCGCCACCTTGGAGTTTTGGCAGGGCTCGTTTCGATTCCTCCGATTCGATTTCGATATCGATGGCCTCCGATTCTCATTCGATTCGGCTTCGGGTTCCGATCAGGATGCAGATTTCTCATTTGAGGCCTAGTAGCCTGCCGATTTCCGCCGATTGGACGTCTCCCGACTTGGCTGCCGATTTCCGCCGATCCGATTCATTTCGATCGCCGATCCGACTTGTCGATTCGATTCTGGGCTCTCCTGGGCTTGGTGGGCGCCTCTAAGGCAGCTGGCGGGTCGTGGCCAGAGGACGGAGGAGGAGGAGGAGCAGTAGCTGTTTGTATGTAGCCCTCCAAGTTGTTGTGCATTTTGCCTAATTGGCTCAAGTGTTGAACCCTGCCATTCGGCAGGATGCAGTAGCACTCTCATTTACGTTTCGCTGTGACGCGAAAAAGGGCGCCCGTCTTTATGACCCTCATAATGTTAAATTTGCATGGTAGCGAAGCGAGGGCATTGCAGCAAATCCGGCTCAGGTGATCCCCACTACGAGGCAAGAATGGGTCGAGCACAATATGGCACATTGTGGTGTCAGTTGCCTAACCGCATACAACCAAGGCGATTATGAGTTTGCCAAGACAGCGTTGCAAGCCAACCATGGCGCCATGACCAGTTACCTGAACGAGCAAGAAGCTCACGGTAATCGAGACTTGCCCAGCGAGCACAGGTTCTCAAGGATGCACAGGTATGGTACATCCAGCGCAGCATTGTTGTGCATCATCAACCGAGAACAAGACAGCAGGCGAAACCCGTATTTGCCAAGAGCCAAGTGGCCAGAATGGATCCAAGCATTGAAGAAGAGGATGAACACAAGCGAGCTCTTAACCAAACTAGCGGACCAAATGGGAACAGGCAAAGCCAAGACGAATCAGACACCTATCAGCAATTCCAAAACAATTCAGTCACTGAATATTTTCAGTGGTGACAGATCCAAATTCCGTGAATGGAATGGCCGGCTGTTGAACGCATTGGCGTAGATCAACAATGACCACCGTAAAGCATAGAAACTAGTGAACGCAAGACATGAAACAATAGATGAAGCATTGCAGAGCCCAAGTGACTAGGGTGATAAAATCAGATTCATGGGTCGGAAACGCGGACAGCAGAAGACAACACAGCTTCGCCAGAAAAGCAGAAGCGAACTTGATGCTGAATATGAGATTGACGAAAGGGAAACGTACATTTGACGAAACGTATGGCACATTTGCACAGAGAAGCTTGAGTGCCGAAGCCCGAGCTGAGTTACACGGGCTGAAGGAAGGTAATTGTTACACGCATGCAGACATGCAAGTGGTGTTCGACAGTGACAGGCGTAACCCTGTTAGCCAAAATGAGCTCCGCTACGAGACCACAAAGACTTCAGAGGGTGAGCGACACTGCGGTCTAACTCGGCCAATGTAGCGCACTGGTGGGGAAATCAGGGAGATACGGAACGCAAATTGCGTTACATGACACATGACGGGGAGTGGCTCGACGTGTGGCAAACATACCGGTTCAAAACACCAGATTCGTTAACCGACGGAGCTTACCACAATTTGCATTCGAAATGAGATTTCCGCACCACTCATGACCCTGAAGTTTAAACATTTGGCAACAGGTTATCAGATGGAGTGCGTGTGGTTTTCAAAATGTTGCTCTTGCTTAAGCGCCGCGCCCATTCGTTTTCAGAATTTGCAATGGCTTCACGGATCGAGGGCGACTGTTTTCAAAATGTGGTCTTCGCCTCAGTGCCGTGCATATTCTTTTTGAACATTTGCAAGAGCTTCACGGATTGAGGGCGGCTCCTTTTTAAAATGTGGTTCTCGCCCTAACGCCGCGCACATTCGTTCTGAGAGTCCGCAACCGTTTCACGGGTTGAGGGCGGTTCCTTTTCAACGTGTGGTTCTCGCTTTAGCGCCGCGTACAGTCGTTTTACAAATCTGCAAGCGCTTCACGGACTGAGGGCGTTTTTTTTTCGTTTTACAAAAGATGCAAGAGTTTCACGCGTGCTCAACGTACCAGAAATAGCGTTTCGGAAAGATGCTGATTGTAAGGGTGCGGCAGTTGCGTTGGTTCGCGGTGTTGGAGCCCCAGGAACGGCATTATGGCACGATTCAGGCCCGTCAAGACGGAACAGTCAGGTTGATCCGTGGCCTTGGGGTCTTGAGAACAATATTTTGGCATGCTTCAGGGTATTCCACGGGTGGTCTTCCGACGAGGCAGTCCTTTCAGTGGATATGAACCATTGTAGGAGCCTATGAAGAGGGAGCTTGGAGGGAGAGTGCATTCCAACATCGTTAATGACTCTTGGGTTTACAGTGGTCTTCCTCCTCCTTCCCCCCCCGCCTCCTCATCCTCCTCTTGATCCTCCTCTTGATCCTCCTCCTCATCCTCCTCATCCTCCTCATTATCCTCCTCCTCCTCTTCCTCCTCTTCCTCTTCATCATCACCATCATCACCCTCATCCTCCTCATCCTCATCCCTCCTCCTCCTCCTCACCTTCCTCCTCATAGTCCTCCTCCTTTCACTCCTCCTCCTGCTCATGTTCATCCTTCTCCCCTTCCTTTTTCTCATTATCCTCCTCCCCCGTCTCATCACCATCATCGCCATCAACATCATCACTACCATCATCATCGTCATCATCATATCCAGGTGCATGTCTTTCCTCCTCCTCTTCCTCCTCCTCCTCCCCCTCCTCCTCCTCCTCCTCCTCCTCCTCCCATTCCTCCTCCCATTCCTCCTCCTCCTTCTCCCCCTCCTCCTCCGCCTCCCCTTATTTACCTCACCGTTCCTCCGCCCCTTCCTCCGTGGAGAGATCTGCGAACATATGCATTGGTGTGCGGTTCATCCTTGGACGGCATGGTGCCGCAGTCCTTTTGCCAGGGCAACTTGCCTGGAAAACTGCCTGCATGGCCCACCGGGGGCGCGAAGCGTCAAGAATTGCAGGCTGGGGAACGCGATTCGCCATAACCCCTACAGTTACTTTAATGAATGTTTCACATGCCTACGGGACGAGAACCTACAAGAAACGCTTGTTCCGCCCTTCCGGCGCATCTGGGGGCGCAGAGACGAAACATGTGATCCACGCCCTTTGCGGGCGGCTTGCGTGGGGAGAAGTCCGCGCGGGAAACGCAGTTTCGACCCTGCATTGGATAGGTTCCGACTTGTGTATTGGAGGAAGTCTCGGGCGGGAGCGCCATTTCGAAGTCCGACAAGACAGGTTGGAAGCAGAGCGTTACTTCGAAATCGAGCCCGAAAGTTTCGAAGTTCGTCTTGGAAAGAGGCGCGGAAGCGCTATTTCGCACTCTAGCTGAAGAGCTGCTGGATTCGATTGTCGAGGAAGTCCCGGGCGGGAGCGCAATTTCCGAATCGAACCAGCAAGGTTTCAAAATACAGTATTCATGAAGCTCTGGGCGTTCTAGTTTGGAGGAGGTTGCGGGCGGGAATGCCATTTCGAAATCGAACTCGGAAGTTATGAATTTTATTTCGGCTGGAGTCTTTGGCAGGAGCGTTAGTTTGAATTCAAGCTGAAGAAGTGTTGACCTCCATTGTCAAGGACGTCCTGGGCAGGAGCGCCACTTCCGAATCGAACCAGAAAGGTTTCGAATTATAGTAATAGGGAAGTCTGGGGCGGGTGCGCCATATCGAAATCGAACCGAAAGGTTCCGAATTATGTTTCGGGGGAAATGCTGGACGGGGGCTCCATTTCGAAGTCGAACCAGAAACGGTTCCGAATTCTAGTTTGGAGGAATCTTGGGCAGAACTTTGCAATTCGGACCCGAACGTTTCGAAATCGTTCGAAATTGCTTGTTTGGGGAAGTCTCAAGCGAAACCGTCGTTCCGAAATGGCCACACCGTCTGGCTCTTGGACTTGAAGTTTCCGGCCAGAGATTTCGAAAGTGAGACCTTTTCCAAAAAATAGTTTAAAACGTTTTCGAAACTTCCGGCCTCGATTTCGGAATGGCGCACCCGCCCAATATTTCCTCAGAAAAACGAGCCCGATTGGATTTCGAAGCCGTCGGGCTCGAATGCGCATGGGCGGCCCCGCCCGAGACTTGGGCAAAACAACTCTCTTACAGAACATTGTATTGGGGCCCCGCGGCCCACTGGGCATTTTTGACGTTTCCTCCCTTGTCGCGGGCGCAACGCCATTGACAGCGTTGCGCCGGCGCCCCGTCACCGGACTGGAGGCGCTGCGCGTTGGCCAAACTCTCGCAACGGCGAGGTCGAGGAAATGACCAGGGGATAAGATGCTACAGCGCGGAAACATGGGCCGCGCGGCCAAGGATTGCAGAGTTTAAGGGCAAGACATTGGCAACCCCAGGGGAAACGGATGCCCGAGATAGTGGAATTGAAACCACACGCGGGGATGCCGAGGGCTCAAGGATCTGGCAAAACGCAGATTCCACAGCATGGGAATCATCCTGGAGAAGGTCCTGTTCCCATGGGTGACAGGGGGCGTTGCAAGCGCGGGCACAAAGGCCACGTGGCCGCCAACTGCACCAAAGGAGACGACGAAGTGAGAAAAAGTAGCCAAGACCGAGGCACCCACGCGCTTTGGCAACCGCAATGGGAAATGGACCCTGGATGTAATTCGGTCACCATTAAGCCCCCAGAGATACCTGAAGGATCACGTGAGATTACAACGAGACTAAAAAAAGAAACGAGCTCTAGACATGCGCAAGTCGATGAGGTGACAAGTGCGTAACTGCCAGGAGTACATGGTCAATGAAGCCTCGAAGTGTAGAATACAGCGCAATGCTGGGGACATGTCGCCAGGGGATTCAAATGGCCTCCTAAATCACCCCGAATCAAATGTGGAAACAGTGGTCGTCGCAATCGCTTCCAGGACACGCAACGCCGCGAAGGCCCCCAGCGCGGGTGCCCACGTATCCTCGAGGCAGCCAGGCGCCTCTCAGAGCGGGCACCGCTACAGCGCGGCTGACGGAGCGGCAATCAAAAACCACGGACGGAGAGCGACAGAGGGCCACGGCGAGAGCGGCGTTCGAGCGAGCGCGTCCACCCAGGTAGCCGACGCCTAGAACGCATTGGGGCCAGCGCAGGAAATCGCCCGACACGGGGGCGCCCGCGGGAGATCGCGCAGTTGCCCGGGGCGCATGGCAACGGGCAAGGGAACGGCCATCCACGAATGCAATGAGACGCACCAGTTCACGGTGCCGGCCCAAAGGGCGAGGGCGAGAGTTTGGCAGAGCCAGCGATTGAGATGATTTGCAAGAAGGACCTTCCCAGGCAGAGATTCCTGCAGGACGGCCTCTTCCACTGCCCCGCGAGCACCAGCGAAGCTCGACGCGGCAGCGCAGCGGGCAGCGGCGCGGGCGATGGAGGCGAAGACAGCAGAAGCAGAGCCAGCAGCGAGATGAGCGACGTCGAGGACGCATTTGCGGGCGAAGAAGCAGAGCCAGCCAGGAGAGCAGCGCGAGCGACACTCGCCCCGGAATAGTAGAAGCGGAGGCGGACAAGAGTCAAGAGGTCACCCCCCGCGCAAGAATGGCCGCCCACGCTGCGCGCAGGGCAAAGCCAAGCACGGGGCACATCGAGCTCGGGGCAGGACAGAATCGGACGGCGCGCCGGCGATATCCCCCGACTACATGCGGCTCGAGACTCAGCGGGGCGACGGCATGGAGTCCGCGGGCGCCGAGGCAGGGCCCGGCAACCTAGTCCCAGCGAGATGTCGTCGAAAGACCGCGCTAATATGACGCAGAGTCACTCCGGAAGGGCGCGGGCAGTTACTCCGCCCAAGCTATGGAAGACTCGGTCGCATTCGCGGGGCATCGTAGAGCAGTTGTTACGAGCGCCAGAGAATCACCCATCAGAGCCTTTAAAACAGCAGCGCGAGTTCTGAGCAGCATAGGCACGGGCGTTGAAATGGACGCACCAGGTGGTTCAGCCCTCAGCCAGCCTCAGACGGCGAAGTTGAAAGCTCGGCCCGCACAATGCGGGGTTAAGCGCGGAGATGACAGAGTGCTTTAGATGCAAACTACCAACCATATCATCACATGATACCGCATACGGCGTCGCTTGCGCCATCACTGTCGCGGACGAAAACATTCGCCCGCCACGCCCCCCCGCGCGTTTGGCGGGCGCGCCAGGCATTTGAAGTCAAGAGTTTGACGCGTGCATGAGCTTGGCCCGCGGTGGTTCTCCCGTGGGTATACGACTGGAGCCCGCCATTGATACTTGGGAGCAACCTGGTCGTGCTTCGATCGCCTGAACACCGCGGACAAGGCAGCGGGGAAGACGCATTGCGCTTCGAGGAAGTGAATGCCGCGCAAGGTGCGCCCTGGCAACCTTGCCCCGACACCGCTAATGGCGAGGCGCCACCGGGGGGCGCGACGCCCACGCCGCGGACGCCCGCAGAGACGACCCGAGCGGGCGCGACATAACATTTCTCGCCCGACGAATAGCCGCAAACAATCATCAAGGCGGGAGCTACGCCGAGCTGCCCCGGGCGCAGAGCACCTGCAGGAGGCGACATTGCCAATTGACCACGCCGTCCGGAGCGTCGAGCCCCAGCCGCGGAGCAGCCGACGACCGTGGAGACCGCGGGGCGCAGCCAAGGCTATCTTCCGCACAGATGGATTTGACGCGAAGGCCGCGGGGGAACTCGACCGCCGGGAAGAAGTGGACACCGGGGCTATCAAAAGGCCCCGAACAGCAGAAGCATGACCGGATTCAAACATCGCGGGTGACTTTTGGGCGTGGCGCGGGAACGCCATGCTCAAGACGCACTGCGCAGCGCGGAATCCATTGTTCCACCGAGAGCAAGAGCTTGGAATAAAGGTGCGCCGGGGAGTGCTAAGGCCAGGCGAGCAAAACACAAGTCGAAGACTCACGCGCAGAAGTTCACGGCGAAATCTGACAGGAAATCAAGACAGTTGAAGAACTGGCAATGCGCCAATCCCCGCAGGCCCCGCGACAGGATGGACCGAGCTCAAGATTGCTGCGCAGCCCCGAGCCAAACGCCCCAGACCACGAACAGGAAGAGGGGAGACGAAGGCCTACCCGAGGAAGAGCGCCAAGCTGAGAAGGATAACAGGGTGGCGAAAACGGGGGCGCGATGGGACACGTCGCTGCGGGATTGGAGAAACTGGGGCCGAGTTGCACGATTGCCAGTTGGAGGACCAACGTCGAGGATCTACCCATGCCGAGGGAAACGCTTGAACGAAGGCGGTCAGTCAGATTATACGGAGAAGAATAGGCGCAAGTCCAAGCCCACGTCAGCGAGGCTTACACACCACTAAGAATATAAGCGGCATGGCCATCAAAATGAGACTAAAACCCAGGCTAGCCATGGACTCATTTACTTGCGATACATGCAGGGACACATGGGACTTGGACGCGAAAGCCATGGGGAGCAACGCAATGGGGACGGTCAAGAGCAAGGCAGCCGCGTTGTCGATTGCGGGCCCCGCGCGCGCCGCTTTCATTCGATTCGCGAAGTTCAACCACAAGCGCGTAGGCCAGGATAACACGGCATGAAAGCAAGGGTTGGACATTATTTCGAGCATCTTCAGTACGCTGTAGAGCTGCGCGCACGACAGAGGCGCAACGAACTCCACGTTAGATCCGAGCATCTTGCCACAGCGCGAAGCTGGCAGACCGAGCACGCGTTGCTCAAATACCTAGATGCAAACGCGCGCGCAGGCGCCACTTTCAGCTACGGCACGACGTCGAAGTATCAAGGCCGGGAATGGGCCGCCAGGAAATCGAATACATCCGTGACCAACATTGACATGCTAGGAAGAGAACGAAGCACGCGCAATGGGCAGCGCACGCGAATCGGGCCAGCAGGGGAAGGAAGGATTCGACGATTAGACAACTGCTTGCGCAAAGTCATTCACGCACGCAGACGGGAGCGCAAGATGTGGATTTGAGGTCGGCCACGCGAGAGAAATACGCCACGTCGACCACCACATAGAAACAGACGGCGCCGCAAGTGCGCCACGGAGCACGAAAAGGCCGGGCTGCGCATCTGGACAAGGGGAGACGGCCGCGCGAATAGATTGCGACGTGGGATTAGAAGATCATGACGGGGAGCGCGCGTTCGGCGAGTTACGCACGACGCAGCGGCCGGAGAAACGATGGGAGACACCCGCGAGCACCATAATGCGGCGCGATAGAGGGCGCCAGTTCACAGGTATACCTCGGAACACGGCCGCCGAATCCACGCGCTCAGCGATGGGCGACGATCGCATCCACCACTAGGCGCGCAACGCGCGCGGGCACCAAAGTTGGATGGAAACCACAGGCGAGCGCGAGCCCCGCGGCGACATAGGCGGCGCGGCCCCAGAGATCTGAAGGGGGCGCACGCGTCGCATCTGGAGGGGCCACGACACGCGGCGCGCCATTTGAGATCCTGATCGGCGCGCGAGGTGCAGCGAGCAATTGGGAAGATCGCATGGATGTCTGCTAGAGACAAAGAGTTGATTCAGGCGTGACTCCCCCGCTCGTCTGCGAACGCCAGGGGGGGAAACAGTTGTTCACCGCTCACGGGGGCGTCTTCGCCACTCGCGGGAAGGATTGTGATTTGGATTTGTTTGAAAAAAATAATGCAGGAGGAACGCGCGGCGAAGGCGAGTGGAAGACTGGGGCGCGGCAAGGAAGATGAGACGTCAATCGGGATGTTGAGCACGATTGCTGCATGGACGAGTGAAAATGCAAGATAGGTGGATTAGAGACACGCGGCGGCAATTGCAAGAGAACTCGGACTACGTAACCGTTTCTTGAACAACAACGTACATCAAAAAGCGCGAGATGCCAGGGGGATGTCTACCGGTTGAAGGCAACGGTGACATCTGGAGTCCAGCTGTTCGTAGTGCGAGAGAATTACCCTGCGCACGATAAGTTTGAAATTCCGTTTGCGGCGCGGGAGCTGCCCAGACAAATGCCGGCCCCCGCGGCGGGGTCCATGAAGGCGCTACGTAAATTAGGCAATGATTTTCAAAAGTCGCGACTGGTCACGAGACATGCACACGCATCAAAGCATGCCCAGGTCACTAGCGCGGATCAGCGCGGGGTTTGCAGAATGCACAAAAAAAACACATATATGTATAGGTGTATATGTATATAATGTGGAGGTAACCGCGCAGAGATGCAGCCTGATAAAGCCATGTCGCCACAGTCGGCCATGGCACTGCCATCGAGGGAAGCACAGCATTACGGGGCGGTCAAGCGAGGGTCAGCAGCGCGGGCGGGTGCAAGCAGCAGTGATAGATTTTGGTGTGAGATGCAGCGTTGCTCTTGTGGACAACTCCTAAGCAACGGTTGCCATGGCCAGCAAAATGAGCCAGGGAAGCCAGGGCATCTCGAAACGCGTCAACTGCGGATACAGGAGAAGGTCAGGAAAGGAGAAGCGGACAGGACGGCGGGTCGCGCTATGGCGCGGCGTAAAACTGCGGGCCACAGCGAGAGCTCCATCGCCAAGGTAAAGAAGGGGGGGAACTGCTCGGCCGCAATGGGAACATCTTGCAGACCGATATCGGTCGGCCCCTTACTGACGCCGACAGCAAGCGCGCCATGGCAGCACGGGCATCAGAGATCAGACGCCTTTATATGGACGCCGCAGCTGGGACTTCATCCACAGCGGCACAACATTTTCGCCGCGCAAGCCCACGCCCGCGCCACCCAATTTGCTCGGGAGCCTTGAGACGGGGGTCAGCCAGAGCGCCCGATCTTGCAGGACCCTGCAGAGGCCAGGGTCGCATTGACCCAGGCTTGGGCGCAGCGCCCTGCAGTATCCTGCAGGCTCTTGCGCGCTGACCCGGGCTTGGGCGCAGGATCTTGCAGCTCGCAGGATCCTGCGGGCCTGGCTGACCCGGGTCTGGATTGACCTGGGTCAGAAGACCCCTGGTTTGCCGCGCAAGGCTGCTCCGCGGATTCCATCAGGACGCGCAGATCCATCTAACCTGGGCGGTCAGAAAGGGGGCGCAGCGGACGCGCCGACAGCCGGGAGGGCAGAAAGCTTTTACGAAAAAAGGATCAACGACCCCAGCGTAGCCGAGTTTGAGGTCGAGGCCAGGTCACTGGCGGGCCACGGCGCCAATGGCCCCGGTAAAGACGCGGCCGAAGGCGACATGTCAAGCGGTAAGTCGAGGGATCGACTATCTCTGGGAGTGGCAGGGCCACCGTCGCCGCAGCCTCCATCCAGAAGCGCCGCCCACGGCTCACATGGCGGACATCAGTACTAATTCAAATTGGTGAAGAATGGGTCCTGGTCACTTGGTCGAGTCGCGCCGTGCGTTCACGCCGCCGCCAGAGCACCCTGATTCCGCCATAAGCACAAGCCAGACTTTGTCACGCGGCCAAGCCGATGGGCTCGTGAATGGCGGCGTGGGCGCAAGGTTGGTTGGCTTCGCCATGATCCGCGCGAACTAGCGGATCCCGATGGGGAAGTCGCAACCCGTGAGGAGTGCAATCCTCACGTGGGTTCGTTAAAGTTGCTGCGCGGCGGCGCTTTTAACATCTTGCCAGCTTCGTTCCTGGAAGGCATTAGTGCCTGGAGAGCAGCTCTGTCATATCACCGTCGGGGGCAGCACGACCAATGAGTTCGCCAAGTTTGCCGGGTGCAAAGTGCGTCCCGCACCGACGACCGAGTTCACCGAGGATCTGCGGAGCCCAAAGTGTTATTTGTGGGTACATACGATTGGAACAGCAACGAGAACAGACAGGCCGATGTCAAGGGCGCACTTGATTTACAGCAACATGGAATGCGCCAGCTCATTTACAAAATGGTTCGGCATGCTGTTGCCCGATTATCCGGCCATCATCAGCATACAGCGCCTCTACGGTTTGCAAGCGGTTCACAATGCCAATGGGGCCACCATGACGGGAGCGCGGGCATTACCATTCCTAACTCAGGAGTTAGCCAGGACAGATTTAACCATGGCTCATGGGTTGGTTGTATACTACGAGAACTGCCAAGCCTAGAGACAAATTCGTCACGAAAGAGACTTGGTTGAGAAGCCCGATGTCATCTGGCACCAAGCGACAGTAATGGCCGAGATTTGCGATCACGACAACCTCCGCAGTCGACCTTCGCGCGGTCGTGAATTTCGTCTAGACGCGTAGTTTGCGGGGCCAAGGTGTGGCCCCGTCGCTTTACCACCCGTATTTCACGCTCAGGAGGGCTACTGGTCGCTACCGTTGAATCGAATCTCTCAAGGTCCGGAAGTACACCAGTAGCCGAGTTGCGGTCATTTAAGGTGCGTGGCGTAATTCGAACAGCGAGGACGAGGCCTTGGAGTCTGACGCGTACACGAGTCGCGAAAACCAGCGCAACATGATGGAAGGGGCGCGCACAGGGAAAAGGGCAAGGTCAAGGTCCGTGCATCATCGCCGTGACCTTCAAAAACTATGTGGGTAACTGGTGATTTGTGTTGTTTGTTGTTGTTGGTTTCTCTCTCTCTCTCTCTCGCACTCTCTCTCTCTTTCTGTATCTCTCCCGCTTCTCAGTGTTGCCGTGGGAAGCACAGAGAAAGTGGAGATCTCGTTGTAACTTAGGCCACCTCTTGAGCAGTATTGTCACGCAGTTGGCTGTTCGCTGGCCAGTTGCATAGTTTACCCCATCATGCTTACATGATAGGCGCCCATGTTTCCTGTCGGGCCAGCTCCAGTTGACGTATTCAGCTCATATTGGCAGCGTGCGTATAATAAGTTCAGCCCATATTGGCAGAGGAAGGCTTTTTTTGTACGTAGCCGCCCATGTTGTTAAACCCTGCCGTTCGGCAGGACGTAGGACCACTCACAGTTACGTGTCGCTGTTCCGCGAAAGTGAGTCCATCGTACTTACCATGCTTCTGATAACCAGGATCAAGAAGAGATTGAGGCGGAGGAGGCGGAGGCGGAGGCGAAGGAGGAGGATATGGTTTTAAGGCCGCAGAAGGGGGGTCTTGGGGCTGTTTGTGTGGCAGGGTATCGGGGCCGTCTCTCAGGTCGCCTTGGGCATTTCCTGAGACCTCCACGGGCCTCCCTGAGGCCCACGAAGTCTTTCTGAAACAATGGTGGGAACAGAAGGCGTGCCGCCCGCGAGGCGCTAAGAGAATCGTGCGCGTGCGTCGCGCGTCCCTGCCTGGGCAGCAGGAGGGATGCCCTGATGCGCGAGGTGGCCTGTCCTGTCCAGGGGTTCTCCTCCTCCTCCTCCGACAGAGAGAGAGAGGGAGAGAGAGAAAGAGAGAAAGAGAGTGAGGACCACACGTCGGGCGGCCGCCCTCCCTCGGCATCGCGGGTGGGTGCCCTGTGGGGGGCGGCCACACGGAAGAGATGGTTTCACACGCCCAGCGAGCCCGAGTGGTTCGGCGAGTCTTTGTTATCACACTGGACGGGCACTGGCGGTCCGGCATGCCCTCCACGGCGAAGGCAGCCAACGTGGCTGATGCGTGCGCCCAGCTCGCGGCGCAGACGAATAATTTTGAGGTAGCTCCTCCGCGAGACAGTAAGGCGCTGGTGATGACTTCGGCGAGGCAGGTTGGGTCCTTGCCGAGCTCGCCGCGCATGGGTGGCTCTACGAGAGAAGCAGGCACCCCCTTAGACAGCGGTGAGAACGTAGAGACGGGGTACGTGACTCCCGATGAATTCGACGAGTTCGGGTTGGAGCCTGGCAGCAGGAACGGGCAGTCCAGGCAGACATCTTGGGACGACCCCGAGCCAGAGCAGTCTTACACCTGCGCGTGGGGCCCCGAGGAGGAGTACACGGGCTACATGGTGGAACCGTGCGCTTGGCAGTGCTGGATGGTTTCTAACGCGACACCGTTTCCGACATACCAGCTTGACAATGGTCACGGTGCCAGTGAGCATTGCCAGACCGACGAGCTCATTCAGAGTGCTCCTCAGGAAAATGATAAGTCGGTGGATTGGGGAAGCACGGTGACGGTGATGATGCGGAACCTCCCCAAGAAGTTATCGCAGAAGCTTCTCTTGGAGGAGATCAAGTCGAAGGGCTTTGGGGGAACCTATGACTTCGTATACGTCCCAGTGGACATGCATACGAAGTCCAATCGAGGTTACGCATTCATTAACTTTGTGGAGCCCAAGTACGCAATGGCCTTCAAGTCCTGCTATGAGGGCCACCAGCTGACCAAGTACAGCTCGCGGAAGGTCATAGCCATTTTGCCAGCGGCGTTGCAGGGCTTCGAGGCAAATCACGCGCATTTCGCCTCATCTCGGGTGATCCACGATGCTCCCGAGGCGCGACCGGTTTTTCTCCGGCGGCCTTCGACGACGAGGGGGGCGCCCCCTCCCGAGGCGTCGGAGCGGAGCCGCAATGGTTCTACCAGAGATGGAGCAGCGAAATCAGCCGCTCTGGCTCCCAAGCCGCAATTAATGGCAAGCCCCCCAGCAGGCACCAGCAGTATCCCCACCAGAAAGGGCAAGTACGCTTTGAATTTCTGCCCGTTCTGTGGTGCGGACGTGCAGAGCGATTTTAAATTCTGCCAGTATTGTGGGACGTCGTTGCAACTCTGCTAATTGGTGCTAGCAAGGGGTCACACATGTCGAAGCCACAGTCAATCACAGCTTTCATCGCAGAAACGTATTAGCTTGTGTGGCTTCGATTAGTGTGCTTGTTTTTGACTTGGCCGGTTTGGCCATACAGGATGCGCACAGGACGTCATTGTCTTCTTCGTTGTTTCCTCTTCTTCCTCTTTTCCGTCCTCTATTGAGAAGGCCTTACGGCCGGTTCCGCCGACCCTGAAGACAACGACCACGAGGACGAGGAGGAGGAGGAGGAGGAGGAAGAGCAGAAGGACCCTTAAGGGGCCTCTGGAGAGCTCGGGGATTCCTGGGACATTGGGGGCGTCCTGGGAGTCTCTTGGGCCTCTTGGGGGCCTCTTGGGGGCTTCTTCGTTCCTCCTGGGAGCCTCTCGGGGCCGAGGGCTCGAAATGTCCGTCATGGCCCCTCATCTGGGCACGCTATTGGAGCCGTCTGGGGGGCATTTTTGGGCCGTCTTGGAGGCGTCTTGGGCCGTCTTGGGGCTTTCTTGGGCCGTTTGGGGTCTCTCCTGGAGGCCTCTTCGACCGTCTTGGAGCGATCTGAGGCCTCTTGGGCCGTCTGGGAGCGTCAGGAAGGGGAAGAGGCGAGAACGCCGAAATGCTTCAATTATCCCGGCAAAGCAACCTAACAGCGATGTGTAGGAGCATATTTGGAAGCATTCCCCTTAAGATTCAGATGAGAATCCAGTTGTAGAATTCTGCTGTTCTCGCAGTCGTAGTCGCATTCGCGATGACAGTCGCAGTGGCAACGGCAGTCGCAGTCACAGCCTCAGCCTCAGCCTGCCTCAGCCTCAGCCTCAGCCTGCTTCAGCCTCAGCCAGTCTGCCTTCAGCCTCGGCCTCAGCCTCAGCCTGCCTCAGCCTGCATCAGCCTCGGCCTCAGCCTCAGCCTGCCTCAGCATCAGCCTGCAGCCTCAGCCAGCCTGCAGCCTCAGCCTCAGCCTCAGCCTCAGCCTCAGCCTCAGCCTCAGCCTCAGCCTCAGCCTCAGCCTCAGCTCAGCCTGCCTCAGCATCAGCCTGCCCTCAGCCTCAGCCTGCCTCAGCCTCAGCCTCAGCCTGCTTCAGCCTCAGCCTCAGCCTGCCTCAGCCTCAGCCTCAGCCTCAGCCTCAGCCTCAGCCTCAGCCTCAGCCTGCATCAGCCTCAGCCTCAGCCTCAGCCTGCCTCAGCCTCAGCCTGCCTCAGCCTCAGCCTCAGCCTGCCTCAGCCTCAGCCTCAGCCTGCTTCAGCCTCAGCCTCAGCCTCAGCCTGCCTCAGCCTCAGCCTCAGCCTGCCTCAGCCTCAGCCTCAGCCTGCCTCAGCCTCAGCCTCAGCCTCTTCAGCCTCCTCAGTCTGCCTTCAGCCTCGGCCTCAGCCTCAGCCTGCCTCAGCCTCAGCCTGCATCAGCCTCAGCCTCAGCCTCAGCCTGCCTCAGCATCAGCCTGCCTCAGCCTCAGCCTCAGCCTGCCTCAGCCTCAGCCTCAGCCTGCTTCAGCCTCAGCCTCAGTCTGCCTTCAGCCTCGGCCTCAGCCTCAGCCTGCCTCAGCCTCAGCCTGCATCAGCCTCAGCCTCAGCCTCAGCCTGCCTCAGCATCAGCCTGCCTCAGCCTCAGCCTCAGCCTGCCTCAGCCTCAGCCTCAGCCTCAGCCTGCTCAGCCTCAGCCTCAGTCTGCCTTCAGCCTCGGCCTCAGCCTCAGCCTGCCTCAGCCTCAGCCTGCATCAGCCTCAGCCTCAGCCTCAGCCTGCCTCAGCATCAGCCTGCCTCAGCCTCAGCCTCAGCCTGCCTCTGCCTCAGCCTCAGCCTGCTTCAGCCTCAGCCTCAGTCTGCCTTCAGCCTCGGCCTCAGCCTCAGCCTGCCTCAGCCTCAGCCTGCATCAGCCTCAGCCTCAGCCTCAGCCTGCCTCAGCCTCAGCCTGCATCAGCCTCAGCCTCAGCCTGCCTCAGCCTCAGCCTCAGCCTGCTTCAGCCTCAGCCTCAGCTGCCTTCAGCCTCGGCCTCAGCCTCAGCCTGCAGCCTCAGCCTCAGCCTCAGCCTGCCTCAGCATCAGCCTGCCTCAGCCTCAGCCTCAGCCTGCCTCAGCCTCAGCCTCAGCCTCAGCTTCAGCCTCAGCCTCAGTCTGCCTTCAGCCTCGGCCTCAGCCTCAGCCTGCCTCAGCCTCAGCCTGCATCAGCCTCAGCCTCAGCCTCAGCCTCCTCAGCATCAGCCTGCCTCAGCCTCAGCCTTCAGCCTGCTCAGCATCAAAATGTGGCCCTGGAATGGAGTTCTGGGAACTCGAAGAACACGAAGTGGCCTACAGTTGGCTCCGGGCATTCAAAATGTGGCCCGGGAATGGAGTTCTGGGAAAGAGCACGAAGTGGCCTACAGTTGGCTCCGGGCATTCAAATGTGGCCCGGGAATGGAGTTCTGGGATCTCGAAGAGCACGAAGTGGCCTACAGTTGGCTCCGGGCATTCAGAATGTGGCCCGGGAATGGAGTTCTGGGACTTCGAAGACCACGAAGTGGCCTACAGTTGGCTCCGGGCATTCAAAATCATGCCCAGGGATGGAGTTCTGGGACTTCGAAGACCACGAAGTGTGTAACTGTTTGCTTAAAACGACTTCCGCGGCTTCTCCCCGGCACCCGCCCAGACCCCCCTGGGGAGTCAAGATGCTTTCTTTTGACACTACTAGAAACCTATCAGTTTTCGCTGTTAGGTAAAAACCGATGGGACATCGATGAGGTTTCTTTTGGAAGCCTTCTTGGGAGTACTCCTGGTGGCTTCTTGGGGCGTCTTGCAGGATTCGTGGGCCGTCTGGAGGCCGTGAAGGCGTCTTGGACAGATCGTTCGGCGATTCGAAGCCCTCTTGGACCGTCTCGGGGGCCTCTTGGGGCACTCTTGGCTCGTCTTGGGTTTTTGAGGCTCCAGGACACCCAGGGGGGAGTCGTATCTGACCAGGGACCCCCCTTGGGATCCCCCCCGGGACCCCTCCCAGGGACCCCCCCCCCCCGGGACCGGACCAGGGACCCCCCCCCCCCTCCCGGCGGGAAGGGATCAAAGGGAAGGGGTTTCCTTTCGATTGCATTACGACGTTGCTCAATTTCGCGTTGGCTGGCGCGCTTGCGGAGGAGGGCCCAGGCAAGGAGGGGGGAGCGACGACGGGCACAGGGAACGGAGAGCGCAAGGAAGGAGGACGACAGAGACGACGATTAACGAATGACGGTGACGACGACTCGCTCGACTCGAACGGAGAAGCCCCTCACACACGCCGACAGGGTCGGCGGATTTCCTCGTCCCTTGAATTGAGGCCGGCACCTGTGCAGCGCCAGAGTGCGGTGTTTCTAGGAAGCAGCCCGGTTGGAGATGGTGTTTTTCCCAAATACTCTGGGGAGCATACGGCTACATGCTGATTCAGAGTCAACTCGGAGCATACGGTTGCATCTGGATTCGTTCTACCCCCATTTCCTTTTCTTCGTACCTCTCCCTCCGCTCCAATCGCGCTGGAAAAATGTGGTCAGTGTCGTAGATGCTGCTACGGCGAAGAGTCGAAATGCAAGTCTCACCAGTATTGGTTCGAAATAGGAATATTCCAAGAGAGATGGAAGTCCTCAGTGTGTCATGCAGACGGCAGCGGTTGCAGCGGCGAGCGAGGAGGACATGCAGATGGCAGCGGTTGCAGCGGCGAGCGAGGAGGGTAGGACAGGATAGGACGGGACAGGACGGAATAGAACGAGACAGGATGGGATTCGACTAGGGTAGAATGGTATAGGACGGGATAAAAAGTAATAGGACGGTCGAAGGGGATAGGACGGAATAGGAATAGACAGGACGAAGTGGGACGGGACAGGACGGACTAGGATGGGACAGGACGGAACAGGACGGGATAGGATTATGATTAGGATCAGGGGTGGATTACGATTGGGGGTGGAGAAGGGTTCGGATTAGGATTTCGCGATTCGGGTCCTGACCATGATTAGGATTACGCTCACGATTAGCATTATGATTAGGAGCTGGGATAGCCAGGCAGGCAGGGAGATAACCAGGAAGCCATGGAGATCGCCAGGAAGTCCTGGGGATCGCCAATATCTTGCAAGTTCAAAAAAAGGGAGGGCGGAGCGAGCCGAATGGATCCAATGAGCGAGTTCTCGTAGGCAAATGGTTTTGGATATCTGCCAATTTGCATCGGCGTAATTAGTAGTCCCCCCCAAGCGTTGCCCACAGCACTGCGATTACTTTGGCAGTTCCACTAGTTCTTGCGGGTGTGACTGAGCTAGCCCCCCAATCACCCTGTGGGGTCGGGTTTTGTCGCCCTGTGGGGTCGGGTTTGGGGGCGGGTCGAAGACTTGCGCCTGCAACATTGCGCCGCTCGCGACAGGCTCATTCGAGTACGGTGGGCGTTCAGGAATGTGCCCACGAGGCTTTAGACCTTGGGGGATTCCCTATCCGATGAGGGCGGTGATGATGTCCATGACAAAACCTCAGTTGGCGCTCCCCTGGCTTTCAGACCCTGGATTGCGAAGGCCTTACGGCTGGTGCCGCCGACCCCGAAGGGAGACGACGACGACAACAACGGCGGCGACGACGACGTTGACGTGGGGGCGACGTGCGCACCGAGGAATCTCATAGTACATACGTCATGGCGGGCGCTTTCTGGCCTCACCGTTCGGGAAACGATATACTACAAGATGGGCACACTGCATGTTCGGGTCGGACGCGCGCCTCCAGGGAGGACATCTAGTAATAGTATGTCTCTGTGCGTCCCATTCCTTACCGAAGTCTTCCTTATCCAGCACCCCCACCGTGGTCCGCGGGTGGTCCGGGGCTGCCTGCGAGCTCCCTCGCAGCCTGCCGCCCTGGCTGTGGCTCCCCGCGCGGCAGCCACCGCGGCGAGCAGTGCGACCCGGGGGCGGCGCCGCCTGCCTCCTTACCCCCAGGGTGGTCGACCTTTGGAGCCCCCGACGTCAACGCAGCTGCTCCCAATCCCGAAACCCAGACATGATCGCGTCGTGAAAAATCAGGACGGCGGGTTTGGGCCAGTTTTCGGCCTCGGGGGGCCCTCGCCGGGCCTCGGGACCGCCAAATAACGACGCAGGACGAAAAACCGGCCCCGGGGATTCCAGGGACCTCGTATTGCAAAAATCAGGACGTCGCATGTTTGGGAATTTAGCAGACAAGCCGCGCAACGCAGCAGAACAGCTGCAGAGCGAGATCATCGATCCCGCTCTAGTAGCAGACCGAGCTCAGGCACCCGTGGGTGGGAAAGCGAAGCTACTGGTCGTGCACGCTTTCCGTCGCGGAGGATAGGGCGGAGGAGAAGGAAGAGGAGGAGGGAGGAGGAGGAGGAGTAGAAGGAACAGGAGGAGTTGCAGGAGGAGGGGCAGGAGAAGGGGCAGGAGGAGAAGGAGGACGACGACGACGACGACGAGGAGAGACGTGGAGCAGCCGTGGTCCGTCCCCCCCGCCGTCGGCGTCGACGCTCCAGGGGGGGGGGCAGGGGCCACAGCCACCCCAATTGTAGACGCCCCCCTCCCTCCTCCTCTTCCTCATCCTCCTCCTCGGAGGGAAGGTTCACTCACCCCTCACACGATTAATCGACTCTGACAGCGACATAGGTTTTTCTGGCGGGCCAAGGGAGGAAAAGGAGAAACAACAAAACAGAACAATCCTTGCAGCCCTTCCGATACCGCACCTCTTTGTGATCCTCTCTAGAATGTCTGGGTCGTGATCCAATAATGGACAACTATCGCGCCGCACCTTTACAACTTCCGATGGAAGATTTGAATTTAACACCTTTAAAATAGCAACAAGCCAAAGACGCAGAGAACATATCCGCCGTACCTATGCCCGGAAATGCCACAGTTGGTTGCACACGCCCCGGGGCCCTCTGCTTTTTGGACAACTGCGGCAGGAAGAGAGAGAGAGAGAGAGAGAGAGCGCAGGAGCCGCCGCCACAGGGCGCGCAAATGGCTGCCGACATCGAGGTGGACAACAGCGACGGCGAGAGGGGCGGGCAGACGGCGGCGGGGGAGTTTGCAGAGCTTGCTCGGCCCCCCTTTCCCCCTGCGTCCCGCGGGGCCCAGGGGGAAGAGCTATCAGGGGAGTTTGCAGAGCCGCCTCGGCCCCTCTCAGCACCTGCGCCCGCTCGGGCCCAGAAGCAGCCTGCCCCTTCTACAAGCGAATCCACTCGTTTGATGCAGCTGTTCCATGAAATACAAGAACAACTGCGCACATGGAATTCGATTGGCCCTGCTTCGCACTTGCTTGTACGCCGGCGAGCAAAGTTGGACGACGCAAGCCCGATGGAAGCTGGAGGCCCCGAGGTTCGGAAGCAGCCATTGGGCGCCGATGAAGAATATCGAGAACCCATACCCGAACCAAGGTGCGTGGAAACGTTGCCCCAGGAGATCGAAGCACGAATCAATGGAACCCGGTCGGCCCTGCTTTGCACTCGCTTGTTCGCCCGATGGCAAAATTCGATGGACCTCGAGAACCCATGGGCCCCCGCGGTGAGACGGGCGAGGAGGAGGTTTGGAAAGAAGGAGGCCAACCCATCTGTTTGGAAATACTGACCCCGGAGATCGACCCGCTTGTTCGCCAGAGAGCGAAGGGGGTCTGGGAAGACGGAAGCCCCGGGTCTCAGAGGCAATCGACTGGTGCCGATGACGAATTTCGAAAACCCATGCTCCTCCATGACGACCCTGAGATCGCGACGCATCTGGGACCCCTAAGTTTCACAGCGACCCGCGAAGGAGTCGCTGAGGGCGCCATGCAAACACTGCGCACGGAAGGGGGGGCCATTGGATAATTCGTTGAAGTGCTAGGATTTTAGCTTCACAAAAGGAGGGGGGGAAGGGGGCATAGCAAAACAACTAAACGAAAAGGATGAGGGAGAAGGGAGAAGGAGAAGGAGAAGGAAACTGAGGCGAAGGGACCGGCCAAATTTCCCAACGGGGGGCCCCTCTGTTTTCTTCGCGGTTAAAGACACAGTCGTTGAAGGGCATGTCATCGGAGAGCGGGCGCGGCAGCGCAGCGGGCGAACTCTGGACGGCATCCGTGACATCACGTGAAGCAACATTGGCCACTATTTTTCTGCGGATGAATTCCGGCACCAAGTGGCCAACAGCGGCACAGTCCGCACTTTGCAAGAAGTGGAATGCGCTCTTTCGGAGTGGGAAATCGTTGGAGTTTTGGCCAGGTTGGCAGACAAGTGCTCAACTGCCGCCACGTGAAGATTGAAGCGCAGGACAACTTGCACGCGTAACTTGGAGACAAATACACATACGCAACCACTTATTTCCTTGCAAGGAGATGTCGTGCGAATCTTCAGCACGCGCCGCATGTTTCTCCAGAATTTCTGAGTTATTGAGCGCGACATTGCAGAAGACAACAAGACGAAGTGACAGGCGAGCCGGCGCGAGGTGAAGTCAACAAAAGCAAGGGCCGTGCATTTCTGAGCGCGTTCGGCGCGGGGGAAAGCATCTGTCTTGGCGCAGGGAGCGCCGATCGCACTAGCGACATATCGGAGTGTTTGGTGTTCCCATATCTTATCTTGCCGGTCCTCTTCTCCGTAGGATACAGAGAGGAATTTGGCTCGCGCGTTAAAGACGGGCTCAGGGAACCCCCCTTCCTGCGCAGGCCAGCTCGCACGCGCCATTGGCAACGCAGTGCCAGCGGCGCCGCGCCCCTTGGTTTCACCGGAGAGCTACTGACTGGCAACGCACGCCCCCCCGCGAACGGGCCGCACGCCCGCCAGCGGTGGAGGAGGGGGGGAGGTGAGGGCTTGGGGTATGAAGGGCAGCGCGCACGCCTCTGCGCAGGCTTTGGCAGTTCCCTCAATAAGATGTCTAGGTGACGTCGAGTCCGCGCTGCATCACACTCGCGCAGGGGAATTTCGCATACGCTCTACACTGCACCCTAGCGGGCGCATTGACGTCGACCCTTCTCATGCGGATGTCCTGTCATGTCCTGTCCCCCCTCCCCCTCCTCCTCCTCCTCCTCTCCTCCTCCTCCTCCTCCTCCTCCTCCTCCTCCTCCTCCTCCTCCTCCTCCTCCTCCCCTCTCCTCCTCCTCCTCTCCTCCTCCTCCTCCTCCTCCTCCTCCTCCTCTCCTCACTCCTCCTCCCCCTCCTCCTCCTCCTCCTCCTCCTCCTCCTCCTCCTCCTCCTCCTCCTCCCCTCCTCCTCCTCCATCCTCCCTCCTCCTTCCCTCCTCCTCCTCCCCTCCTCCTCCTCGCCTCCTCCTCCTCTCCTCCTCCTCCTCCTCCTCCTACTCCCCTCCTCCTTCCTCCCTCCCTCCTCCTCCTCCTCCTCCTCGCTCCTCCTCCCCCTCCTCCTCCTCCTCTGTTTTGTCCTCCTCTTGCTTCTCTCCTCCTCCACTTCCTCTTCCTCCTCCTCCTCCTCCTCCCCCCCTCCTCCTCCTCCTCCCCTCCTCCTCCTCCTCCTCCTCCTCCTCCTCCTCCTCCTCCTCCTCCTCCTCCTCCTCCTCCTCCTCCTCCTTTTACCCCGGCCCCTCGTGGAGGTCGGGGCGTGCGCAACGTTCACCCGAGGATCGCTGCGATGGTCGCGTTTCGCGCGTCGCGGTCTGGTCCAACGCGCTGTTCACCTCCATCGCGTCGCGGGGCGCGGGGCGTGATGACGGATGGCCTGAGGGCGAAAATATTCGAGGTTCGGGGGCGTCAGGCCTTTGATGAACCGATCGCTGACCGCAGCGTTCTCGCCTCGTCGGGCGGCACACGGCCGCACGCCGGTCCGCGCAATCGCCGTCGACATCGGGCACGGGCAACGTCGCGCGTTTGTACGTTGTTCCTGCCAGACAATGGCGTTGAGATGGACGATGCTTGAGCGCTGTGAGGTGGGCGGCGTTGCTTCCCTGGTTTCTCAGGTTCCACCTGGTCTAAGAGAGAGATCGGCGAGCATGTCTGCTGACCTGCCGAAGCGAGAACAAATATGATACATCCATGTGCCATGCATCCACTGGTGCGTGCAAGATCCGACACCGCGCCAGCCAAACACATTGCGTAACGACCCCTCGAACACCGCCCAGGAGGCGCTCAAGTGTGACACCTCTCGTCTCCAGTTCCCCCATGATCAACGTTCCAAACATGGTGTTGTGGAAGGATTCAGGATTACGCGGGTGCAAAAGTCACGTTGGTTCGCGGTGTTGAAGTCCCAGGAATGGCCTTTTTGCACGATTCGGGGTCATCAAGACGCATCAAACATGAAGACCCATGGCGTTAGAATCCCGAGAACAATGTTTTGGCATACTCCCGGGTCTGCAACCGGTTGTCTTCCAACGAGGCAGTTTCTTCTGTGGGAATGAACTTTTGTATGGCCCTATGAAGAGGGAGCTTGGAGGGAGGGTTTATTTCAACATCGTTGATGGTTATTGGGTTTACACTGGTCCTGTTCCTCCTCCTCTTCCTCCTCCTCTACTTATCCCTCCTCCCTCCTCCTCTACTTCTCCCTCCTCCTCCTCCTCCTCCTCTTCCTCCCGTTTCCTCCCTCCTCCTCCCTCTCTCCCTCCCTGTGTACGTTCCCCGAAAACTGACGCTGCGAAAGATTGCGACGTTGCGAACGACCACGACCAGATCTCTGGACCCTCCCCAGACACGCTTGCGTCGTAAGAAAATCCGGGCGGGAGGTTTTTGCCTTGGGGGCCCTCGCCGGGCCTCGGGGCCGTCAGAAAACGACGCAGGATGAAGAACCGGCCCCGGGGAAAGAGTCGGGGCTTCCAAGGACCACGCATTGATGAAATCAGGAAGTCACATGTCTGAGAATTTAGCAGAAAAGCCGCGCGACGCAGCAGAACAGCTGCAGAGCGAGATCACTTGTTCGATTCCTGCTATAGTAGCAGACCGAGCGCAGGCACCCGTGGATGGAAAGGCGAAGCTATTGGTCCTGCCCGCGTTCCGTCGCGAACGAAAAGGCGGAGGAGAAGAAGGAGGAGAAGAAGGAGAAGGAATAGGAGGAGGAGGAGGAGCAGCAGGAGGAGGAGGAGCAGGAGGAGGAGCAGGAGGAACAGGAGAAGGAGAAGGAGCAGGAGCAGAAGGAGCAGGAACAGGAGAAGGAGGAGTAGAAGAGGAGCAGGAGATGGAGGAGCAGGAGGAGGAGCAGGAGGAGCAGGAGCAAGAGAAGGAGGAGGAGGAGGAGGAGGAGCAGGAGCACGAGGAGCACGAGGAGCAGGAGGAGCAGGAGGAGGAGGAGGAAAAGGAGGAGGAGGAGGAGGAGGAGGAGGAGGAGGGAGGAGGAGGAGGAGGAGGAGGAGACGTGGGGAGATCGAGGCTTCCAGGAAAAGAGCGCGAAGCGGCGAGCGGCCCCCACGCTGCCACCGCTGGCCAAGAAGGTGAACGACAGGCGCACGCCTCTTCACCTCACGCTCCTCTCCTCTTGCTTCTCCTCCTCCTGCTTCTCCTCCTCCTCCTCCTCTTGCTTCTCCTCCTGCTTCTCCTCCTCCTCCTCCTCCTCCTTTTACCCCGGCCCCTCTTGGGGGTCGGGGCGTGCGCAACGATCACCCGAGGGGCGCTGCGATGGTCGCGCTTCGCGCGTCGCGGTCTGGTCCAACGCGTTGCTCACCTCCATCGCGTCGCGGGGCGCGGGGCGTGAAGACGGATGGCCTGAGGGCGAAGATAGTCGAGGTTCGGGGGCGTCAGGCCTTTGATGAACCGATCGCTGACCGCAGCGTTCTCGCCTCGTCACGGCCGCACGTCGGTCCGCGCAATCGCGGTCGACATCGGGCACGGGCAACGTCGCGCGTTTGTACGCTGCTCCCGCAGGACAATGGCATTGAGATGGACGATGCTTGAGCGCTGCCTGTCTGAGGTGGGCGGTGTTGCTTCCCCTGGTTTCTCAAGTTTCACCTTGTCTAAGAGCGAGATCGGCGAGCATGTCTGCTGACCTGCCGAAGCGAGAACACATATGATGCATCCATGCGCCATGCATCCGCAAGTGCGTGCAGGATCCGACATCGCTCCAGCCAAACACATTGCGGAACGACCCTTCGAGCACCGCCCAGGAGGCGCTCACGTATGACACCTCTCGTCTCCACTTCACCCCGAGCTCTCATGGGAGCTATTTCGGCCGTCTTGGGACTACTGTGGGCTTTTGGGGGGGAGTGGGGAGGGGCAGTCCTGGGGGTCCTTCGGGGTCATCTTGGGACGTCTTGGGGGCCCATTAAGCTGTCGTGGGGCCCTTTACGCCGCAGGCGCTAGTAGGACACAGTCGCGGAGCCCCCAACCACAGTTTCGTAATGGTAGCTGAGATTGCGTGACCCAAGTGTCGTAGTGTATGTCGTGGAGGTCCGGGTCCCGAGTGTCTGGACCACCAATACCGAATAATTATTGGCACGTGTCGAAAACGGTTTGGTCGTGGGTTTCAGCAGTTCGCTTGGACACACTCGGGGGCGTGGTGCGAAAAAGATGGTTCAACATCGACATTGCTGCTCCGAAGATTCGCATGCCCCATTCAACATCAGGGCGGTCGTGTACTCAAGGATTTTCTGCTTGACCGGCTGGTAGTAGTGGTAGTAGTAGTAGTAGTAGTAGTAGTAGTAGTAGTAGTAGTAGTAGTAGTAGTAGTAGTAGTAGTAGTAGTAGTAGTAGTAGTAGTAGTAGTAGTAGTAGTAGTAGTAGTCGTAGTCGTAGTCGTAGTAGTAGTAGTAGTAGTAGTAGTATAGTAGTAGTAGTAGTAGTAGTAGTAGTAGTTAGTAGTAGTAGTAGTAGTAGTAGTAGTAGTAGTAGTAGTAGTAGTAGTAGTAGTAGTAGTAGTAGTAGTAGTAGTAGTAGTAGTAGTAGTAGTAGTAGTAGTAGTAGTCAGTAGTAGTAGTCAGAAGTAGTAGTAGTAGTAGTAGTAGTAGTAGTAGTAGTAGTAGTAGTAGTAGTAGTAGTCACGTAGTAGTAGTAGGTTCGGTAGCGTAGGTAGTAGTAGTCAGTAGTTAGTAGTAGTAGTAGTAGTAGTAGTAGTAGTAGTAGTGGTAGTAGTAGTGTAATAGTAGTAGTATAGAGTGTAGTAGTAGTAGTAGTAGTAGTAGTAGGAGTAGTGAAATAGGAGTAGTAGAGTAGTGTAGTAGCGTAGTAGTCGTCGTAGTCGTAGTCGTAGTAGTCGTAGTCGTAGTCGTAGTAGCGTAGTCGTAGTAGTAGTAAGCAGTAGTATAGTATAGTAGTATAGTAGTAGTAGTAGTAGTAGTATAGTTAATAGTATAGTAAGTAGTAGTAGTCGTAGTAGTAGGAGTAGTAGTAGTAAAGTAAGTAGAAATAGTGTAGTAGTAGTATATTAGTAGTAGTAGTAGTAGTAGTAGTAGTCGTAGTCGTAGTCGTAGTCGTAGTAGTAGTAGTAGTAGTAGTAGTAGTAGTAGTAGTAGTAGTAGTAGTTCGGTCGTCGTCTGAATGTGTGATGCACTGGTACGAGCGTACTCGCAAGAGTTGTCGCCGTCATTGTTGTTAACACAAGTGACACGGGTCGGAAATATTCCTGAACATTCCGGCGGATTTTTCCTGGGGCCTGGTTGCGTATCGATAGCAGGGTTATTTTTGTCTGTATCAGTAGGGTTGGTGGGACTGCGTGGGTGCGATTTTCCATGTTTTTCCGGATTCTTTCACCCGTGTCCGCGCCCTTCTCCGGCCCCCTCCGCGCTCCGAAGTGGCCAGCTAGGGCGAATCAGCCAAAGAAGTAATTGACGAGGCAGCAACAAGAGATATTGCGGCAAAGGGGTGCTCGAAGCACGGCAATGCAGAAACTATCATTTCAGAAAGACCAGGATCCGAGTGCAAATCCAGGGCCTACGGTTCAAGGTCGAGCCCAGGTTTGGGGAGCCCGGGCAAAAATGGTGGTGGGGCATTTGTGTCTAAAACGACGCGCTTTTTTGTCTCTCTCTATATATTTATAGTTACACAAATATGACGAAGAAGAAGAAAACAACAAACGAAAAAAAAACGTGTTATGAAACAGCACGGTTTTCCTAAAGTTGCACCAACATGTCTTTCGTTGTGATTGCAGGGTTATACTGTTCCCAAACATTGTATGTCCGGATTATGAGAGTGGGAAATCCCAGACAATGTGGAAAAACAGAGTCAGCTACTACCCAATAGCAATCATTGAAACAATTGTTCTGTCATTGATTCCGTTGCGACCACCGTGTCTTGTGCAGCGAGTGGGCGTACACCATCCGGCGGTAAGAAAGGGAGGAGGCAATTGAGCCGTGGTACGGCACAACAGATTTTACGGAGAATATGCGGATCGATAAAATCAGGAAATCCATATTGTAGTGGCCTCCGGCCAGTGCCGCCGATCCGGGGCGCTCCGGATGATGATGATGATGATGATGATGATGATGATGCTGATGATGATGTTGATGATGATGATGATGATGATGATGATGATGATGATGATGATGATGATGATGATGCTCCCGCCCCCCCACCTCCCCTCCTCTCTCTTGTCCCCTCTTCGCTCTCTCCTGTACCTTCCCCCTCTCTCCTTTCCCTCCCCCCCCCTCTCTCTTGTCCCCTCCCCCCTTCTCTCCTGTCCACCCCTCCCTCTCCACCCCCCCTATCTCCTGTTCCCCCCCCTTTTCTCCTGTCCCCCCCGCCCCCTCTCTCCTGTCCCCCTCCTTTCCCACCCCCCCCCGCCTCTCTCCTGCCTCGCCCCCCCCCCTCTCTTCTGTCCCCCCTCCTCCCTC
>CAUYUJ010018497.1:0-25000 GCA_963575745.1 Prorocentrum cordatum
GATGAAGAGGAGGAGGAGGAGGAGGAGGAGACGGAGGAAGGGGAAGAAGAAGGAGGACGGGGTGGAGGATGATGGGGAGGAGGAGGAGGAGGAGGAGGAGGAGGAGGAGGAGGAGGAGGATCAGGAGGAGGAGGAGGAGGAGGAGGGGTAGGAGGAGGAGAAGAAGGGGGATGATGAGCAGGAGACGAGTTCGTGAAGGTCGCCATCGGATGGATCCCCGAGAACGTCGATGGCAAAACGCAAGTGAATCACCTGCCGCCTAGCTAACAGGAGCAGGTTGACCAGCTCTGTAGGGACTGGGTCAAGGTATGGACGCATTGTGCGAAGACGCCCCGCTTCCCTGGCCCGATTGAATACCTCACAGCTGAAATGCGCACGCAGGCTGCCGCCAGAGACTGTATTGTTGTCGGCATGTGCCAGCCTGCTCGTCAGCGAGCAGGTATCTGCTGTTGGGTGTGACGCTTTGCGGCCGCGGGACCTGGCTAAGGCATCAGATCAGTATTTGGAAACGCTTGGAGAGATTTGGAGGCGGATGGAGATACAGGGCCAGGTCCCAGCCCTGCTGCTGCTCGCTGTGCTCGCCATGCTTGGGATTCCCGAAGGTGGATTTAGGCCTGTCGGCCTCCTGCCGACCCCCACGCGTGTGATGAACAAGGTCAATCGAGCAGAGGCCAGGTCCTGGGAGGAGGCCCAGAGACGGCCGTTCCACTTCGGGGTCTAGGGGCGCAGCTGCGAGAGGGCCGTCTGGGAGCAGGGTACCGCTGTCGAGGATGACATCGCTAGGGGCTGTGGCATCGGCTCCGCGCTCGTCGGCCTCACGAAAGTGTTCGAGAAAGTCAACCGCTATTTGCTCGCCGTCTCGGAGGTTAACACGGGTTCGATCTCATTCGGCTCAGAGTGCTGGTCATCATGTATCGTGGCCAGATGATGATCAATGTTGCAGGCGCCTGTGCGGACGCCGTTGGGGTGCAGCAGGGTATGCTGGCAGGGTGAGTATATACAACGACGCTGCTGCACACGCTTTTGCTCGACCCTCTGGACGATGTAGCCCGCCACTGGCAGAGCGTCAGCCTCCACAGCGTCATTGATGACATCACGATCCCAGGAGCCGGGGAGCGGACAAACAGTTCTCCAGTCGGGTCAGCAATCGCCGACCTGTCCACTCAGCTGGAAGGGGCTTATCTATGTGTATAGTATACCAAAGGGTGCTGCCTCGAGAGCTCCTACGAGGTGCGGAAGGGCCTCCAGAGGCGCCTTGTTAAGTGGAAGTGCAGTGGCGCCACGGGCACGAGAACTCTCGGGGTGGACCACAGTCTCTGGGCCAGGGGACCGGGCAGCGTTAACATTGCGGCCGCTCGAGTCGGGAGGGCCAAACCAAGGACCAAAGCGGCCCCGAGGGCTGCGTCATCGCTTCAAGAGCATGATGAATGTCGCCCGAGCTGGAGGCCTGGCGGCAGCGACGTGCGGGGTGAGGGCCAAGGGCATGGCTACTACGAGACTCAAGGACCTCAGGGCTACCCTTGGGAAAGCTATCTTCGGGACTCCGAAAGGTCGTTGTCTGCGCCCTTGACTTTTTGCTGAGCTCCAACCCGCTCGTTGACCCGACCTACAGTGCCAACGGCTTGCTGCTTCTAGCCCGGGGCCAGGGACTGCGACTGGGCTGGGCTGATCGAGCAGTCATGGAGGGGCGTTTCGAGGCTGCGCGGAGGCGCAGCGACTACGGGTGGGACGACGTGCGCGGGCCAGCGGGCGCTGTCTTTCTCGCGGCCAGGCGCATTGGCTGGCGGCTTCGGAGCTACAATACGTTCGCTACGAGCCACCACGGTCGATTTAGGTTTCCTCGGCAATCGGATCGGCCCCTCCAGACGGCGATGGAAAGCAGCAGTCGGAGTTCCATGGTCAAAAATATTGCGGAGGAAGGCAAGGTCCTTGGGCTCCCAGGTGGTCACACCTTGGAGCCCATCATCGGCATCCTTGGGAAGCTCAGGAAGGAGGAGAAGTGGGGAGCTCTTGTGGGGCTGTCTGGTGTGGTTTCTGGAGGCCACCCGACCCAGCAAGTATGAGGACCGCCGTGTTATTTCCGACCTGTGTCAGCTGCACAATAAGGAGCGAGGCGCGACATGACACGGGTTGCATCTCTGTCCCGCGCACGCGGGGCTCCGCCAACATCTCTGCCTCGACAGTGACCTGATCGACAGCCGGGGCGACCTCTTGGCCGCGCACTTTTGTTGGTCAGCAGGGAGTGGGAGTGGCCAACGCCCCATAGAGGACCCTGGATTGAGATGAGACGCGAGGCCCAATGAGGGCTACCTCGGGGAGAAGGTTTGCATCGATGGGTCTGGATTGGATCTCACGCTGCCGCGCCTTCCACGTGCTGGTTGGGCCGTCGTTTCGGTCATGGACGGGGCCCTCGCGCGCGGATCCAGTGATGCGGTGATCAGGGGCTCTGCCTGCGGACCCTTCCCCCGCCCCGTTCAGGCCGCGGGGGCGGGGGCGCCTGTGCGTCACCTAATGTGTCCTAGGCTTGCAGGGCCAGGTGAGCTGACGGTGCGCACGGGCTGCACGATGATCATCGACGCGTGGAGCCGAGGGGCCCAGCAGGACTTGGAGAAAGTGGTTTCTGCGGAGCTCTGGAGCGAGGTCTTCTGGAGGGCCGCTGAGCACGGAGTAGGGCTGATTAGGCCGGTCAAGATCGAGTCTCACCTCTCCCTCGCCCGTGCCCGTCAGGAGGGGTCTGGGCCCTGGGCCTGGCGCGGCAACGGGCGCGCGGACAGGCTTGCCAAGCTAGGGGCCCAGGGACACCCTGGCCACCCATATATTAAGACCCGCCGCGACAAGGCGGTGGAGCAAGTGCGTCAGAGCGAGTGGTTGGTTGCCGAGGTCCTGGGCAGCCCCGGCAAGCGCAGCGTGCCAGATGTTGCACGCGCCAAGCCACCGAGGCGCAATAACAGCTTGGGTATTCTCGAGCTGGTGCCCGACCCCTGCGGGCATGGCATCGAGAGGGTAGGACAGGCGCACAGGTGCATGTGGTGCGGAGTGCGGCGAACCCCCCGAGTTCGGGTCTCGTTGTTTCCACGCGGGGGTCCTCCACGAGTTGCAGGGCAGGCCAGCCCAACGCGCGGACTCTGGTTGGGGGCTGGCAAAGTCAGGCGGCGCGCCGCGCGCGGCGCATGTGGCAGTGCTCGGTCAGAGACTCGTCGTTTAAAGCCACCCGTGCAGGCGGAGCTGCAGACAAGCACGCAGCTCGAAGCCTCCTTTTGGTTGGAGCAAGACGTGGGCCCTGGATCCAAGCAGGAGGTCGGGAGATCAGCACCCTTGCGGCATCTTCAGGCCAGGGGTGGTGCCGCCGCCCACCCCCTGACGCCTGGCCCGGTGCAGCTGCTTGTTGGCCAACCCCTCTGCCGCGCGGGCGCTCCGCGCCAGAAGTGCGGGCCCGGGCTGGGGAGAGCAGGGCTGGACCTAAACGGTATGCTGGCGATTCAAGAGGGCCGTTTTCGTTCCGATGTCGTTTTGCGGCAGAGGCGGATTGAAGACAACACGAAGGGAAACGGAACCAGAGCGAAAACGAGAAACACCGTTTAGGTTCGGCCCTGCCTGGAGGCACCCCCCACTGCGCGTGCCCGCGCCCCGCGATGCGCGAGGTGCGGCTCTCGCGGCCCCCCGCCGAGCGGCCGCGGGGCTCCGCGCGGGCGGAGGGCCACGCGACGCGCGCGAGGCCGCGCGCGGGACGCCCGCCTGCAGTCGCGTCGCGGCGGGCGCGCCGCCCTCTCTCGGCCTGGGCCGCTCGGCCGTCGGCCGGCCCAGCAGCGACGCAGCAGCGTGCCGCAGACTTTTGGCGCGTCCCCGGGACTGCCCCCGCTTCTTGCGACTCGGTGGCGTTGCAGGCGCGTTCGCGGAGGAGCCAACTGGAGCCAACGGGAGGGCGAGGAGGAGGGCGAGGAGGAGGGAGGAGGAGGAGGAGGAGGAGGAGGAGGAGGAGAGGCAAGAGAAGAGGAAGAGGAGGAGGAGGAGGAGGAGGAGGGACGAGGGAGGAGGAAGGACGCGAAGCGGGTGATGATGATGCTGATGATGCTGATGACGATGATGACGCCGATGATGATGATGACGATGACGATGACGATGATGATGATGATGATGATGATGATGATGATGATGATGATGATGATGATGATGATGATGATGCTAATGATGATGCTGATGATGATGGTGATGTTGTTGATGATGCTACTGATACTAATGATGATGCTGCTGCTGATGATGATGACCATGATGATGCCGATGCTGATGATGACGATGATCATGATCATGATCATTATGCTGATTGTGATGATGATGATGATGATGATGATGATGATGCTGATGATGGTAATGGTGGTGATGCTGATGTTGATTATGATGATGACCCCGACGACGGTGTCATGATCATGATAATGATCATGATCATGATGATGCGTGTGATGCTGATGATGATGGTGGTGATGATGATGATGATGCTGACGCTGATGATGGTGCTGATGACGATGATGATGATGGTGATGATGATGCTTATGATGCTTATGATGATGATGAGGATGAGGATGAGGATGATGATGAGGATGAGGATGAGGATGATGATGATGATGATAATGATGATGCTGATGATGATGATGCTGATGATGATGCTTATGATGCTTATGATGCTTATGATGCTTATGCTGATGATGATGATGATGAGGATGATGATGATGATGTTGATGCTGATGCTGATGCTGCTGTTGCTGATGATGCTGATGATGCTGATGATGATGATGAGGAGGAGGAGGAGAGGAGGAGGAGGAGAGTAGGAAGGGAAGAGCAGAAGGAGAGGAGGAGGAGGAGGAGGAGGGATAAAGGGGGGGGCAAGACGCCGGAACGACGGGGTATGAGGTGCCAGGAGGAGGTAAGAAGGAGGAGGAAGAGGACGAGGACGCGGACGAAGACGAGAAGGTGGAGGAGGAAGGAGGAGGAGGCGGAGGAGGACGGGGATGGGGAGGAGGAGGAGGAGGAGGAGGAGGAGGAGAGGAGGAGGATAGGAGGAGGAAGATAAGGAGGAGGAGTAGAGGAGGAGTAGGAGGAGGAGTAAGTTGAGGAGAATGCGGAGGAGGAAGAGGAAGAGGAGGAGGATGATAAGGAGGGGGAGGAGGAGGAGGGGGAGGAGAAGGAGGAGGAGGAGGAAGAGGAGGAGGAGGAGGAGAGGACGAGGAGGAGGGGGCCCGTCAGTGTCGGCGGTGTTCGGGCAGGAGGGGGGCTGGTCTGGGCTGGAGAGCAGAGAGATGCGGGCCCGAGGGCGGCGGCGTTGGTAGAGGCGGGGCCCGTGGCCGAAGTGGCCTCTCCCCTTCCGTGTCAGCGGTGTTCGGGCACGAGGCGGGCGGGTCTGGGTCGGGGAGTTGCTCCCCGCCCCAGACCCGCGTTACTCCCCGACCCAGACCCGCCCGGAGTGGTTACCGCAGCGCACAGCGCATGAATCTTATCCGACATGCTCTTGATCGTTTGGAAATATTTACCATTTACGGTATGGCGTCGGTAATATTCAAAACCCGACAGGGACCTGAATATCTTGCCTAGCCGCTCTTGGGCGCCTACTCAGGGGAGTGCGGCGGGGACATTGCTTAAGGAATGTGCCCAGGAGGCTTCCGACCCTGGCCGATACACCCGGCCGATACACGATTGGCTCTCCACCACTGGCTTCCAGACCCTGGGTTCCTGATCGAAGGTTTCCCTATCCAATGCCATCACAGTAACAAGGCGGGCCCGTGGGCGGCGGTGCCGGCCTGGGGGTGGGGGGGGAGGGCGTGGCCGCGGTGACTTCCCCTCCACTGTCGGCGCTGTTCGGGTTTGAGGCGGGCGGGTCTGGGCCAGAGCAGAACATCGGAGGGCAAAGGGCGGCGTCAGCATAAGTTCTCAGCGGTCCGCGCGGAGTTCTCGGACCTGCGCTCGGCCCGCTTTTCAGCGCCTTCGGCGCTGCAAGGTCGATGGGTCTAAGACGGGTGCCAGGTTGGCCGTGCTTGTGCTTGTTTCTCGTTGTTCCAATTGTTCAGGTATGAGGTTGGAATCTTTCGCAGCCGTCTGCGGGAAACAATCAGGAGAGGGAGGTCGTGATAGTTGTCTCACTTTATCCCTCCGTCCCTCCCTCTCTCTCTGTCTCTCTCTCTCTCTCTCTCTTTCTGTCTGTCTGTCGCTCTCTCTCTCTCTCTCTGACCCCCCATCCATTCCTACCTCCCCTCCCCTGCCCTCTCCCTCCCCTCATGGCCAACACGCCGGAATCTTCCTCGAGCGTGGATCGACGAATTTGTTTGAGACGGGCATCAACGACAACGTAATCATCAACACCCTCACTGCGGATTACGAGGCCTGCGCTCACTCAGCCGGCGTTTCAAATCGTTCGCTGTCTTGTTTTGGGTTTTCAAATCGTTCGCTGTCTTGTCCCTGTGCGTCACCCACATTCGTCGTCCTCGTCGTAGTCCTCTTTATCCTCCTTCCGCATCAACACTTTTCCTCCTCCTCCTCCTCCTCCTCCTCCTCCTCCTTGTGTCGGTGCTAAATCTGTCTCTCGTTGGTGAAGTGGAGGTGGTTTGCTCCGATCGGTGTCTGTCTTTCTGTCCGTCCGTCCGTCCGTCCGTCCGTCCGTCCGTCTGTCTGTCTGTCTGTCTGTCTGTCTGTCTGTCTGTCTGTCTGTCTGTCTGTCTGTCTGTCTGTCTGTCTGTCCGTGTCTGTGTCTGTGTCTGTATCTGTGTCTATGTTTGTGTCTGCGTCTGTGTCTGTGTCTATGTTTGTGCCTGTGTCTGTGTCTGTGTCTGTGAGTGTGTCTCTGTCTGTCTGTATGTCTGTCTGTCTGCCTGTCTGTCCGGCTGTCTGTCTGTCTGTCTGTCTGTCTGTCTGTCTGTCTGTCTGTCTGTTTCTCTTTTTTTTTTTTTTTTTTTATTTTTTTTCCGTTTTTTTTTTTTCTTTTTGTTTTCTTTTTTTTGTTTCTTTCGTTGTTTTTGTTTCTTTTCCTTTTTTATTTTTTTTTTTTGTGTTTTTCTGTTTTTGGATTTTGTTTTTTTTTTTTTGTTTTTTTCTTATCTTGCTTTTCCTTCTTCTGTTTTTCTTTTGCTTTGTTTTTTTTTTTTTTTTTTTTTTTTTTGTTTTTTGTTTTTTCTTTTTTCTTCTTTTTTTTTTCTGTTTTGTTTTTTTATTTTTTTTTTTTTTTTTTATCTTGTTCTTCCTTGACTTTTTTTGTTTTTTTTTTTTTTGTCTGTATGTCGGTGTCTGTCGTCGTCGTCCTGGCTGTCTGTCTCGTGTGGGTCTGTTCTCGTCCTCCTCCTCATCGTTCTCCCTCTTCATCTTTCCCGAGCGACCCGGATTCGCATCGGCGCTGCCCGACCCCTGGGAAGGAAATAGTATCAGAAGCACCGTGCCGTGAGCTACCCTGCTGTGATCTGGGTGCGGGGGGACGGTGTCGACGAGGCGGAGTCGGCAGATTTTGGCGCGAGAGAGCACAGTACATCCAAAGGCATGGTGATCCGCTCCCACTGGTACGGTCAAGACGCTGAGATAAGTGCCGCTTTGGGCTCAGGACGGCCGCTGGTCTACGGGCCTCGAGATCTAGGTCGGGGAGCGCATTCGTGGCCAGAAGGGGCCCCTCGTTCCCTCTTCGGCGCCCCTCATGGCAGCAGGGCGACTGTGCCGGCGCCACGCGCAGGACTCTGGCCGCCTGCCGCCGCTGCTGCTGGCAGTGCGGCGAGGCGCGCGCTCCCGCCTCGGCTGCCCCGCGACTGCCCCGCCGAGAAGGGGCCACCTGCCGCCGGAGGCGGCCGAGGCCGCGACGGCCGCCTCGGCGAGGTGCGCACCACCCCCTGCTCCTCCACGAGCGCCGTGCGCCCCGCGAGGGCCCCGCCGAGGAGGGGCGGGGACCGCTCGCCGCCCGAAGCGGCCGAGGCCGCGCCGGCCCCCCGGCCGTGCACGCCCACCCCGTGGCCCTCCAGACCGCCTTGCCGGGCCACCCGCTGCCCCACGGAGGAGGGACAGGTTGCCGCTCGGAGCAGCGGGGGTGGAGGAGGAGGAGGAGGAGGACCGGGTGAGGGTCCCCCCATCGCTGCGCTCGGAACCGCCAGGGCGGGGTTCGGCCCGCAGCAGGGCGACTCCTCCGGCGGAGCCCGGCGGGCCCCTGGCCGAGCAGGCCCCTTGGGGGGGTGGTCCCCATCGCGGGCCCTGCCCCGCGCGGAGTGGCGGAGGCCCCCCGCCCGCCGGGAGGCGCGGGCGCCGGCGGCGGCAGCCTCCCGTCGAAGGGCCCACGGCCCACAGCGCCGCGGGCGGTGCCCCGTTTGGGCTGGCCGCGCGCGGCTCGCCCTGGGCCGCGTCGGGGGCGGCGGCCGTTGGGCAGCGTCGGCGTGGGCGGCGAAGCACGTGGCCCTGGCGGCGGCGGGGCCAGGAGCGAGGGCCTTCCCCCTCCTGCGCCCCGCGTCTCCCTGCCGACGGCTCATCAGGAGCCGTGCGCCCAGGGATTTCCTTTCCGCGGGCGCTGAACTGTGCTGAGTGCGCTGGGCGTCGCCATGAGCCGAAGCCAAGGCCCATGGGGGCAACGACAGGCTTAGCTGGCTTGGCCGGCCACCTTAGTTGTGCAGGAGTCCCACCAGCCCTCTGGGCATCGGTGGTTTAGGGAGTTCCCTCTTCCACCCCTCCTTCTTCCCCTTCGGGGAGGGGTTTACCCCTCCCCCTCCCCCCTCCCCGTGGACCTGGACGGGAGGGGCCGCGAGGTGTCAGGGCGTCCAAAACGGCCTCGGCGAGAAAGCCAACATCATTGATTTTACCCAGGTTTTGGCACCAGTTTGGCCTCCTGGGGGGGCGAGGCTAATGAATGCTCTGCACTTCTTTGATAGATCTCCTCCAAGATGGCCCCAAGAAGCGCCCAGGAGGCCCCAAGAGGTCCCAAGATGGCCCCAAGATGGCCCCAAGAGGCCCCCAGGAGGCCCCCAGGAGGCCCCAAAGAGACCCCCAAGAGGCCCCAAGAGACCCCCCAGAGGCACCTAAGATGCTCCAAGAGGCCTCGGCGAGAATGACAAAACGGCCTCGGCGAGGAAGCCAAAATCACTGGTTTTACTAAGGTTTGGGCCCCATTTTGGCTTGATCGATCTCCTTCAAGATGGCCCCAAGATGCGTCCGTAGCCATTTTGGCTCAAGGCATTTTGGCTCGAGCCATTTGGGCTCAAGCGATTTGGGCTCAAGCAAACGTTTTGGGCTCTGCGGAGAGTGCAGTGGCCCTCGTCGCCCCGAACATGCTCGACGAGCGCACACGGTTTATCATGTTCAATGTTCCGCCGCTGGTTGCCGGAGTCAAATTGGCCTGTTCATCATTGGGGAGGGACCCCTTGTCGCGAAGCTGCTTAGACTGTAAAGCAATCGGTGCAGCCATATGAAGGGATCGGCTCGGTTCGGTTCGGTCCGGTTCTGCAGCCGGGTCGGTTTTGCTTGGCCGGTTCGGTTTGGCATCGGTCCGGTTTCGGCCGGTTCGGCTTGGGCCTGCCGCCGGTTCGGTTCGGTTCCGGTTTTCGCGCGGTTGGGTCCGACCGGTTCGGTTCGGTTCGAGTGGCCGCTCCGGTTCGGTTCGGCCCGACTGGTCAGGTGCGACGTTGGGCGCCCCGTCTGCGTAAGCGACGACCCAGTTTGAAAAAAAGGGAGGGGTGAGGAGGAGGAGGAGGAGGAGGAGGAGGAGGAGGAGGAGGAGGAGGAGGCGGAGGAGGAGGAGGAGGAGGCGGAGGCGGAGGCGGAGGAGGGAGGAGGAGGACGACGAGGAGGAGAAGGAGGAGGAGGAGGAGGAGAAACGTGGAGGCGTGGAGGCGCGAGGCCCTCCAGCGACGTGCCCCGACGGGGGTCGCAGCCCCGAGGGGGGTCGCAGCCCCGAGGGGGGTCGCAGCCCCGAGGGGGGTCGCGCCCGCGAGGGGGGTCGCGCCCGCCAGGGGGGTTGCACCCGCCAGGGGGGTCGCACCCGCGAGGGGGGTCGCACCCGCCAGGGGGGTCGCACCCGCCAGGGGGGTCGCAGCCCGCCAGGGGGGTTGCACCCGCCAGGGGGGTCGCAACCGCCAGGGGGGTTGCACCCGCCAGGGGGGTCGCGCCCGCCAGGGGGGTCGCACCCGCCAGGGGGGTCGCGCCCGCCACGGGGGTCGCGCCCGCCAAGGGGGTCGCACCCGCCAGGGGGGTCGCGCCCGCCAGGGGGGTCCGCGCCCGCCAGGGGGGTCGCGCCCGCCAGGGGGGGTGCACCCGCGAGGGGGGTTGCACCCGCCAGGGGGGTTGCACCCGCCAGGGGGGTTGCACCCGCCAGGGGGGTTGCACCCGCCAGGGGGGTCGCGCCCGCCAGGCGGGTTGCACCCGCGAGGGGGGTTGCACCCGCCAGGGGGGTTGCACCCGCCAGGGGGGTTGCACCCGCCAGGGGCGTTGCACCCGCCAGGGGGGTTGCACCCGCCAGGGGGGTTGCACCCGCCAGGGGGGTCGCGCCCGCCAGGGGGGTTGCACCCGCCAGGGGGGTTGCACCCGCCAGGGGGGTTGCGCCCGCCAGGGGGGTTGCACCCGCCAGGGGGGTTGCACCCGCCAGGGGGGTCGCACCAGCGAGGGGTTGCGCCCGCCAGGGGGGTCGCACCCGCCAGGGGGGTTGCGCCCGCCAGGGGGGTTGCGCCCGCCAGGGGGGTCGCGCCCGCCAGGGGGGTTGCACCCGCCAGGGGGGTTGCACCCGCCAGGGGGGTCGCGCCCGCCAGGGGGGTCGCGCCCGCCAGGGGGGTTGCACCCGCCAGGGGGGTCGAAGTCGCTGTCGCTGTCGCCGCCGCCGCCGCCGCCGTCGCCGCCGCCGTCGCCGTCGCCGTCGCGGGTCGCCAGGGGGGTCGCCAGGGGAGCTGCCAGGAGGGTCGCCAGGGGCCCCCCCGGGGCTCCCCCGCGGCCCCCCGACGACGACGGCGACGACGACGACGACGACGGACGCTTGCCGACGCCCGCGCCCGCCGACGCCGCCGCCGTCGTCGGTCGTCGTCGGTCCGAAGGTGTTTTTTGTTTGGTTTTCCTGCTTTTGCCCCCCGCGGAGGCTTCGGGGGCCCGACAGGGCACACCTGCTGACACCAGGCTGGAATAGATTCCAAGAGAAAAGGTTCTGGGACCGATTTTGAGCGGACCGTCGTCGTCGTCGTCGTCGTCGTCGTCGTCGTCGTCGTCGTCGTCGTCGTCGTCGTTGCGCGCGCCCGCCAGCCAGGTGCTGGATTCGGCGGACTCCAACGGGGTCCCGGGGTCCCGGGGTCCCGCGGTCTGGGGGTCCTGGGGTCCTGGGCCTGGGGCCTTGGGGCCCAGGGGCCCCGGGGTCCTTGCCAAGGACCCCGGGGGGAGGAGGATCGAGGGAGGAGGAGGAGGAGGGAGGGGAGGAGGAGGGGGAGGGAGAGAGGGGAGGAGGTGGGGGAGGAGAGGAGGAGGAGGAGGAGGAGGAGGAGGAGGAGGAGGAGGAGGAGGAGGAGGAGGAGGAGGAGGAGGAGGAGGAGGAGGAGGGAGGAGAGGAGGATGAGGAGGAAACGGAGGAGGAGGAGGAGGAGGAGGAGGAGGAAACGGAGGAGGAGGAGGAGGAGGAGGAGAAGGAGGAAGAGGAGGAGGGGTCGCGGGAATCTTCGGGAGGTTCTGGGGTCATCGGGGTCCCGGAGTCCTGGGGGTCATCGGGGTCCTGGGGTCCGGACCAGAGGGGAAAGGGGTTCGGTTCGGTTCCCGTCGGTTCGGTTCAGGGGCCGCCCGGTTCCGGTTCGGTTCCGGTTCTGGTTCGGTTCGGTCCTCGCCGGTTCGGTTCTGAATGAATTCGGTTCGGTCCGGTTCGGTTTTCTACGTTCCTGGTTTTGGACCGGTTCGGTCCGGTTCGGTCACGGTTCTCGGTTCTCGGTTCGGTGCGGTCCCTTCAAGCATAAAGCGGCTATTCATCACACCCGAGGGCCCGTTGCATCGTCAATTGAATGAAAAGGCGCGCAGGCGGCTCACAGAGCAGGTAACTTGGGGAGGCCCGCGGATCTTGCTATGTATCATATGTTATAACATATGGCGCATACTGGAGGACGATATTTCCGACCAGTCGCTTTTTTGTCAACGTGGCGATCACTCTATTCATTGTTGCAGGTGTTCTCAAGCCACGTTGGATCACCCCTACGGTCATGACAGGGGCGCAGCTTATTTATGATATTGTCCTCATCTGCATTGCGACCACTGCTAACAATAGCGACGCCTTTCTGAAAGCCGCCCCTTTTCGAATTTGCCAGCGGCTCACGATCTCCATAGCTGAGGCGAAGCCCAGGATGACTCTGTTTTTGTGTATTGTGTACGTCGCCCTGACGCCATGGTATGACACGCAGGAGTCCATTTCATCGCTTTTCATCTACGCCATAACAGCCACCGTCACGCGGTCCCGCGATGCTGAGTTCCTAGCAACGTTGGAGGCGAAGGCATCGAGAAATGTTGAGTCCACAGCCACTGGACTTCTTTCAAGTGTGTGCGACGCGGTGGTGCATCTGTCGAAAGATCTTCAGTTCTTGAAGCAGTCCAGTCACCTTGCCTCGCTACTTCTCAGATATCCCATCGATATAGGAGTCGGCACCCCCGTTGTTGATCTAGCTTTCGACGATACTGAGGTAGAACGTCTGACTGATTTTTTGAAACGGCCAGTGCCTAACACTAGCACTCTTCACGCGTCCTTCAAGGATGCATGGGGCAAGCCTGTAAATGTTCAGCTGTTCCACGCCCGGGGAGTTGATATGGACGACGAGCCCATCCACATCGCTGGTGTGAAGGATGATTCGGACGAGCCTCGGGCGCCGCCCGAGGCTACGTTTCGCGACAATACTGTGGCGCAACCTTTCACGCCTGGAGGTGTTGCAAGAATCCCAGAGGATGCGGTCAGCCTCTCAGGGAGCTCTTCTTCTGGTCTACTGACCGACGCCCCGAGTGGGGTACTGTCTGTTCACCTCGACCCAAAAGCGTTGGGCTTGCGCGTATTAAAGTGCACCCCCGAGTTCACGAGTTCGGTTGGGCCTGTTTGCGAGGGCGTTGAGCTGATGCAGTGGGTCATTCATGATGCGGACTTTTTGAGCTGGGAACAGGGTGCGTTCCGTGCTCTGATGGACGCTCATAAAGACAGGGATGGCGAGCAGGACATCGAGTTGGACGTAGATCCATTCCCGATCCGCCTCAAGCTGCCCCACATGGGTCCAAGAATTTCCGACGTGCATGCGAACGCGAGCTTGAAGCTGCACGTCTCGGAGGCCGAGGGCGGCAGCGCGTCCCTCGATCCACAGATGCTGATGAGTCTGGATGATGTCCGCTACGTTCCTCGAAGACAGAGGGTGTGAGGGTGCGGTGCGGCCGCGGAGTCCACCGAAAACCATCTCGGTATTATGACCAGTGGTGCTCCTTTCTCACCCTCCCTCCAAGAAGCTTCGTATGGTGATGTGTTGTACGCCTGGGCCACTTGCTGCATGCTTCAATTTTCGTACCTCCGCCGCGCCAGTTCGTTCGTGCGTGCGGTTGCGAGCATAACCACCCCTGGTTAGCCGCGCCATGTAATAGTGAGAGTTATTTGCAACGGCAGTCGGCAAGCGATTATCGTAATAATTTACCACCGCCGTAGTCATTTACCACCGCGCTTAGCATTGTACACCTTGCCGTGCATTTTTCCAGAACTGTACAGCTATTTTCGGCGCTCCCCCGCTGCGAACTTAGAGGGCCGCGCTCAAGCGCGAACTCCAGCGTCCTGCTACGGTCTTGCGACCCTTTGATTTATGAGATTGGATTCTTAACCATGGAAGAACAAAAATGGCCCCAAGAAGCGCCAAGGAGGTCCCAAGAGGTCCGAGGATGGCCCCATGATGGTCCCAAGAGGCCCCCAAGAGGCCCCCGGGAGGTCCCAAAGAGACCCCCAAGAGGCCCCAAGAAGAGACCCTCCAGAGGCACCCAAGATGCTCCAAGAGGCCTCGGCGAGAATGCCAAAACGGCCTCGGCGAGGAAGCCAACATCATTGGTTTTACTAAGGTTTTGGCCCCAGTCTGGCCTCCTGGGGGGGGGGACGCTAATTAATGCCCCCCTTTTGTTTGATCGATCTATTCCAAGATGGCCCCAAGAAGCGCCCAGGGGCCCCAAGAGGTCCCAAGATGGCTCCAAGATGGCCCCAAGAGGCCCCCAAGACGCCCCCAGGAGGCCCCAAAGAGACCCCCAAGAGGCCCCAAGAGACCCCCCAGAGGCACACAAGATGCTCCAAGAGGCCTCGGCGAGAATACCACATCATTGATTTCACGAGGGTTTTAGCCACATGTTGGCCTCTTGGGGGGGAGCACTGATTAAGATGACTCCAAGAGCGCCTCGGAGAGCCCAAGATGACCTTCAAGATGGCTCACGATATCCCAAGATGTCTTATAATGGCTTCCTTTGTGTGCTGCCCACTTCCCTGATCCAGGCAATTCCTCTGGGCATCGTTTCTGGATGGGCTGGTCGGGATTCTTTTAGTCAGCGGCCGCGGGCGAGCGCGCCGGCGGCGAGCCAGGTCAAAGCGGGCTACGCAGCGACGAATTAGGCGAAAGCAGCGGAGACAGGCCACGCCTAACGCGGCTAACCGAGGCCTCACGCGGCAACTCGACGGCGGACCGGCGGGAGGCAAGGGCAACTGAGATTGAGTCGAACAGCCAGCGTGCGAGTATGCATGGCGTCGGAGGCTGGTGGGGATTCGCGAAGCGTCCACAATTCATGTGCCTTCCCCCTCCTCTCTCTCCCCCCGCCACAGCTGGCCGGGGAGGGCGGCGCGCCGCGCGCACTGCCGCCGCCGCTGGCGCTGGGTCGAGCGGCCGCCTTGCGCCTGGTGTACGGCGCGGGCCCGCGGCCGAGCGGTCCCTCTACCCTTTTTCGTTTGTCCCTCTCGGCGTGGGCCACCGCCTAAACTACGCTGCCCGCGTCCACGAACTCACCCAGAACGCCCAGAGAGCTGAGACCCTGGCTATTCTCCACCTTACCGCCGCTGCCGAACACCCTGTCCTCGTCTGCGTCGACAACTAAGCCGTGGTTGACGGCCTCCAGCGGACCCTTGACGGCCTTACCCTGGCTTCAGATGGGCCGCAGGGTGACCTCTGGAACCGCAACAAACGCTGCGTCCTCGCAAAAACCTAATTTCTTCCAGGTGGAAAAGGTCACGAGCCACCTTGGCGATGCGGGCGTTAACGCAAATCGCACCAGCGTCATAGCGGAAGAGTTCAATCGCCAAGCAGATCACCTCGCCACTGATGCGGTCGCCTTTCCACCACCTCCCACACCATTTCATTGAATCAGCGAAACAGCGACACCGCTTTGCGGTGCTGCTCCATAGCGTCGCGGTTACCATCTACGACAAACGACACCGCACGCTCCTACTTCCCCACAAACGGGCCGGATTCACAAACGCGCGAAAATGAAAAAGTCAAAGGGCTACTTGAACACAATGCCAAAGATTACCGCGAAGCTCGAACCCATCTTGAAATCGTGGAAAACGATGACAAGGGGGACGACATACCATTAGCACCGCAATCAGCCAGGTGATCAGCACGGTCATTTAGTACGGCACCGTTGTGAGAAACAACCTTGATCCACGTAATCTGATGATCGATATTGTCAAGGATCTGCCGCGTCCTCAAGACAAGAGTCAAGTTGCGACCAACTCCTATGTTAACGGCGGGCGCCCCTCTCTACCAACCAAGCCCCCCCAGCGACCCCGACGCCCTCTGGGAGGAAGCCCATCGCGCTAGGGCTAACCCCGACGACGACGAGGAGGAACCCTTGATCTTCGGGGAATGGACGATCTGGAAACAAACACCCACCCGACCACTACCGATGTAATACCGACAACGATCCCCCCGAAGCATTGGACCAGTAGCACCGACCACAGTCGTGCCGACAGGGGGACACCGCGACCACGTCCTTCGACAGCGAGGATGTTAGTGCGCCAGGCCGAGGGAGCGAACCTCGGGCACCGACCATAGCCGCGCTCAAGAGGGAGCTTGACCAGCCCCCTCTCCACAGTACCACCGCCACCACGAAGAGCAGGGCGAAAGCCCTCAATCCATCTCCTGTCATGGCGGGCGCCGACTGCGCCTTCCTGAAGCACGAAGACCTGGGTCACCAAACTGGAGCGACAGCGACACAGCCGTCCCCCTGAGGTTGGGCCGACCGCTACTGCTCCCGCTATCCAGTCCCAGGCCCAGCGACTGGCCAGGCCGCGGGCTCCCCCAGTGCCGCCAAAGGTCAGGGTCAAGCCCGAACCTGGGACGTTGCAGCCCAAGGCCGAGCAAAACACCACCCAAAGTGCCGAAAACCGCGGCCCAAACAGGAGCCATAGAGCGGCCACCCAAGCGGGCCCACTGCTGCAAGAGCACCTGAACCCAGGCCACGGGCGTGACAGGGGCACCGCCTCCCCCCCGACATCCGCCCGCGCCCATAGGCCGGGCTTGGCTCCGTGCAGCGCCTCCACCGCGCCCGCGAGACCTTCGCGTCTCTCTCTGCCAGCCTGTCACCAGGTGGAGCGGCACGACTCGTGGCACGACCTGCTCAGGGTCGTGCAAGTCCGCACAGGGCCCCCAACCTACCATTGCTAAGGCCTTACGGCCAGTGCCGCCGAGGAGGAGGAGGAGGAGGAGGAGGAGGAGGAGGGGAAGGGGGAGGGGGAGGGGGAGGGGGAGGGGCAAGCTAGGTGCGCTCGCGTCATGTCTGACATCCTACCCCTCCCTCACATCCCTTACCATGGCGCAGATCCCCCCTCTACTCGCTCAGTCGGATGTCGAGCAGGGCAATGATCCCGAATGGGTACGCGATGCATTGTAGAGCACGGCATGGCATGGCGTAGAAGAGCACCGCAAAACGTAGTATCAACCTAGCATTGCATTGTATGCCGTGGCATGGCACGGAAAATGTCGCCAGCGCTGCAGCGGGAGCACGAGTCGGAACGAGCGGAAGCGCGGAAATGAGGCCAGCGCTGCAGCGGGAGCACGATTCGGAACGAGCGGAAGCACGGGAATGAGGCCAGCGCTGCAGCGGGAGCACGATTCGGAACGAGCGGGGCCCGAAAGTGAGGCCGGCGCCTCAGTGAGAGCAGCATTTTGGAACAAAAATATGCAGGCGAAAACCCAGCTCTGGGGAAACTTGTGTGTAAAAAACAGTACGCGGGGGGGGGGTCGGCCACTATCAAACCGTCATCAGGGGAAGTGGGAGAGTCGTATTCATATTGAGTAATTGTGGAGGAGGGGGGAGGAGGGGGGAGGAGGAGGAGGAGGAGGAGGAGGAGGAGGAGGAGGAGGAGGAGGAGGAGGAGGAGGAGGAATGGGCGGAATGGGCGGTGAGGCGGGTCAGCAGCGGCAGGCGCACGCAGCCCGAGGAGGCGATTACTAGGCCAGGGGAGGAGCAGCAGCAGCACCGGGAGCGGGCACGGGGGGTCCCAGGTCGGCTTCGAACCTCTGGACCTCGTCCGTGCTAACCTCTCTCGGATCTGCAGAGTGCTCACTCTCCCTGGGGTGACTGCCCTGTCGCAGGCGGTTCCTACGGGTCTTAGCATTCTTATCTGCAGATGTGAACTTACAAATTTCGGCCAAGCCCCGCAACGTGAGCGACGAGAAACTCCCGCAGTTATAGCAGAAAACAAACGGGCCTGTCTTCCAGAGTGCGTGGCCTCGGAACAGGTTCCTAATACCTGTGGTGGAGGAGGAGGTCGGAGGAGGAGGAGGGGGAACATGGCCTCCTGGCCTCCTACACACCGTGCGGCCCAGGCACTCTTCGAATCTGAATGTTGCGCGCTCCTTCCTCGCGGTGGCTTTGCGTCCGCATCGGAGGCAGGAGACGGCAGGCCCTGAGAAACTAACCAGGTGGGGTCTCTGCAGGGCGACGCGGGGCCTTCTTCTGGGGGCCAACACTCCTCCTCTCCTTCTCCTCCTGGCAGGGGGGGGGTCGGGGTAGTGTCGGCAAAAGACCCCGTCCTGACTGCAAGGTAGGCCACAACTCAAAACTGCTCGAACGTCCGTATATATATATATATATATATATATTTGCTTATACGTCGTGCTAGTGCCTACAGGTCGAGGGGCGAGGTCAGCCCCTTCTCGGGCCGCTTCGTCCGCCTCTTTCTTCCCTCGGGCGAGGAAGCTCACTCTGGGGTCATCCGAATTCAAGTGCTGCGAGGAGTGGGCCTTGATTTTGACCACAGTGAGCCCTGCCAGGCCAGGAAAGCTATCATCTAGCACGTTCCAAATCTGAGTCCAAACATCAGCATGCGAGCGAACTCCTTTGGTGCACCAGGCTCGGCCTCTCTTGAGGCCTCGAAACAAAGTACCGTTATCAATCCCCACGGTGAGCGGGGGAGTGGCGAACTGCAACAGATGTGCGAAGCCTAACAGCTCACACCGCAGGACAGAGAGGGTTGCTCGCACGCCAGCAGGGCATCCACATTGCGAGAATTCGACGACGAACGGCGACTCTCTCACGAACGAGAAACCCCAACCGAAACTCTTGTATCCTGGATGCCCTACTCCCGGTCCGTCGGAGAAGGCGAAGCCACTGTACAGGCCTGGCTCTCCTGTTCGGGCTTGAATTCACTCGAACTGAAAATCTGAGGTGGGATCCGCCACAGGATGGTCTACAATGCCTCGGGCAAAAAGTGGCGTTGGGCCCTGTGAATAATTTCAGCGTTGTCTTCAGCAATATCCCTGCACTGCTGGTCGAGTGCACTGCACCTGCAGGACCCGTGCTGCTGTGTGCCGATCTCACTGCCGCATGCTCGGCAATCTTGTATGCCTGTCTCTCCTCTTCGCCATCGTACATCTTGCGTGCAGAAGGCGGCGCACAGGTAGCTCTCAATTGCGCCTCTTCGCCTCGGGCAGAAACGCTGAGCCTTCTGGCGGAGGAGGGCGCGTACTGATTCCAGAAAAGGTCGTGAAACTCCAGGTAGCCCATGTTTCCCGGCCCATTCCTTCATGGCGACCTGCTCGAGCCTGGCTAGCGCGAGCGCCTTGATCGTAGAGGGTGGTACGATCCTCATGTTCAGCTGCTCCTGGTGATGCGTCGTGATGATGTGGGGGGCTGGCCAGGTCCATCCAAGCCTGTCCAGGGATCCGTAGAGCGCGGTGGCAGGGCCCCTGACCTGCGCCCAGTCCTTCGAGCTTGGCGTAGTCGGCTCCTGAGTCCCAGATGACCGTGGCCCACTTGCCCATCGGGGCGAGGGTGGCCTGCGCTATCGGGTCGGCCGAGTGAAGCCAGAGCCGCAAGGCCCTGTCCTTGCCCTTGGGCTCGCCGCCGAGGTCACTGGACATGAGGATGCGGGCCGTGTTGGGGATCGTTGCGGGGGGCCCGAAGCTGGCCGAGGCGTAGAACATGCTGGGGGGCAGGCCATTCTTGACCACTGCCCTGGTGGTGGCCCCGCTGGCCTTCAGGCTGAGCAGCTTCCTCTTCCTGCCCCAGGCCTTGCGGATTCTCGAGCCAGCCTTCCGCCGTGATATCCCCCCCCGCGGTGTCCACTCCGAGCTGCTGACCCGTGGCCTTGACTTGGTAGCCGAAGTAGTTGGCCATGGCCCTGCAGGTGTGGCGCAGCTCCTTGTCGGCTGTGATGAGGTAGCTCTTGCCTGGCTTGGTCCCGCTGTTGCGCGAGATGGGTATGCCGAGGTTCCCTTCGATCTGGTTGATGTAGTACTGGGTGCTAGCGTAGATGTCTTCCCGTACTTCTTGGCGTCCTCCATCTCGCTGCATCTGGTGGTCGTCCACATATAAAACCTGTCGTCCACGTGGCCATTGTAAACGGACTTTTGTCGCACATTGGAATGATGACCATCTTCAGTGCCCTGGTGCCACCACAGGAGCCCACAATAACGCCCGAGTAGGTGACAGTGCGACACAATCCGCTGGCACATGATCCATCTGGGCCCCGTGCACATTGATATGAAAAAGGCGTATCATCTGTCGCGGGAAGTCGAGATCGGGGCTGGTGTCCCGCAGGAGGTAGGCGCTGATATGCTCGAAGGCCTTCTCCAGGTTGGACACGCCGCTGAGGGACACAACATTGTCTGGTAGGCCTTCCTCAGCGAGGGCCTGGGTCCACATGGCGTTCTCTGCTCCTCCTCCCCTTGCTGCCCAATCGTAATCCCGCGAAGTCGTTGCTTCCCATTGAATGTAGATGTCCGCATGTAGCCTCTCGGTGATCCGCATCGTGGTGGTCATGGGCCCAATAGGCTTAGTATCAGTAGCGTTCTTATCCAGGAGGAAGTAGAGGGTGTGCTGCACGCTGGTCGGCCAATGGGTGTGTTGGCTGATGTACATGGCCAGGTCGCACATGAACTGCGTGCCCTTGTCGGACAGCTCTCCCAGCCATCTGGGATGTGTTTGATCCGCCCCTGCTCCCGCAGTCGCCCTGAAGGTTCTGCAGACTTTCTTGAAGGCCTCGGGGGTGACGTGGACCAGCGGGCGGTCGTAGGTACAGATGCCCCATGGGCGGGGCGGTTCGCCTCGGCTGGTCCCGTGATGGGACATCCATAGGCGATGCCATACTGCTGCGCGTTGCTCCGTTCGCGTCTGCAGGTCTGCCAGGTCGAGGTTGCTGATGCCCGCGTTGACCTGCGCCGTGGTAGCGTATGGTGTGGGCGGCGCCTTCGCCCACTTGCTGATGCGGTGAATGAAGCCTGCCGAACCCTTGGAGGCCTGCTTGAGACGCTCCCTCCATTCCTTGCCCCGCTGCGAGGCGATGTGCTGCTCGATCTTGTGCGCATCGGCGCTGGCGCACTGGTGCACTGCGCGTATCTCCGCAAGCAGGTCCATGTTCTGAGCGATGTTGTTCTCCAACGCCAGGTCTACCATTTGCCGGTACAGGCCTGCGTTGGGTATGTGCTTCCATTGGCTGCGGTCATGCATGCTCTGCCTGGCCAGGCTCCTCCAGTGGGGCATGAGGATGTCGTAGCTACCTCCACGCTCGTTGGCGCCGCGGTGGATGAGCACTATGTCGCCGAGCAGCTTGGCATACCACCTCCATGTTCTCGAAGTAGGGTTCCATCTGGGTCTGGCATGGGCTTCGGGCCCAGCTGCAGTGACTGCGATGAACTTGGGGGCCTTGCCACGGCCCTTGTACATGTATCTTTGGTCATGCGGAATCTGAGGCAGGTGGCAAAGCTCGGCTTCCATGCTGGCGTTGGCCTCCTGCCATAGTTGGTCCAGGTCGTTGGGGTGCAGACGCATGCTGTAGTCAAGCTGTGGCCACTGGACCTCGATGGGGTCTGGCCTATCCTGCGCCAGCGGTGCCTTTGCTGGGAAGGGCTTGACCTTCTGTAGTATGCGTACCTGCGCCTTACGGAAAGATCCTCGAAGAGTCAGGAACAGCGGCGTGTGCGGCGGAACGCTGACCTCGGTGTAGAATTGCGGGGGGTCGAAGGCTGGGGCGATGCGCTGGTCCACTACGTAGTAGTCCAGCTCGCGATGCCCTGTGGTGTGCTGGCAGGTGGGTAACCCCGTCGCCAGTACGACTCCGCCGATGTCGTCGATCCAGTTGCTGCTGGCCAGCTCGCTGGGTAGCATGTTGAAATCGCCCTGGAGGACCGTGGGGGTGCTGAAGCGGTGGATGATGTCGGCGATGCGATCTAGCAGGCTGAGGTTCCTGATGGCGAGGCCCTCCGGGACCCATATGTACACGCTGATGAGCATCATGCTTCCCTTGCCTCCGATGGGCGCCCAGGCCACGCACAGGCACCGTGGTGGCCCAGGTGGTGAGTGGTCGAAATCCTTGTATCCCACCAGCGGTGCCAGGCCAACAGCTGAGGGCACTGCAATGTATACTCCTGCGCTGGGCCCTCCGTGTGGCCCAGGGGCAGACCTGGTCATGGCCAGGGTGATACCTCGCTTCCTGGTGGAGGCGAGGATCTCGGGCATCCACTGATTACTCAACTGATTCTCCTGTCCAAGGAGAGCCCATGCCCAGCCGCCACACAAGGAGTCGAGCAGCGTGCTGGCGGCGCCCCATGTAGAACAGCTGGCCCCGTAGATCCTGACTCCTGCCTTGGGCGCTCCTCCTTTGCCCCGCTCGGACTGGTTCGGCCGTGGGCCTGCTGAGTTGCTCACGGTGGGGTCCTCAAGGTCCATGGGGTGCTGACAGTCGTGGTTGCCGTGGTGGATGTCGTAGTTGGGGTTGATGTCCTCTACGTCGTAGTCGTCTGAAGCCGCGACCCCTAGGCCTGGGGTCAGCTCCTTCTCTGCTGGCGGAGTGTCCCTCCTTCGCCTTGCAGGGCCTGGGTGTATGTCGTTGCCCACGCAGGTGCCCATCCTGTCGTTGAGCTCGGTGTCTGCCTCCAGAAGAGTACGTGAAAAGGATCCCGCATCGCCTCGGACTGAGCCACTAGTAATGCTGCGAGACGACACTGTCGGATCATCCTGGTGTGGGGTGGGGACGGTCGGCGCGCCCGCCTCCATCCTCCGTAGAGTAGGCACGACAGCGTGGGTTCCACCCCGCCGCCCCCCCTGGGAGACGCGGGGAGTACTCGTCCTCCCCCTCTCTCCCACCGTGGCCAGCGGCGGTTTGACTCCTGAGTGGCTCGAGGTGGAGGTGCCTCCGTAGCCTGCGACCCCGCACATGTCGGGCTCGCCGTCCAGGTGCATGTCGACGTCGCGGATGTCTGCGATGTCTGCTGCACCCGAGTCTCCCCCAACTGGCAGAGGAGAGGCGCTGGTCACTCGGGCTGCCTGCTGTGACACAGTTCGCTCAATCCTCAGCGGGCCCTCGGCAAGGTCCCGCGCCTCGCAGGGCACCAAGCCTTCCACACCAGGCTGCTCCTGGGCCCGCTGGTTGGGTGCACGCTTCTCCCTAGCCCGCCAGGACTGGGACCCACGACCAGGTGCAGGCTGCAGCATTGCGTTGGGGGCGTCTGCTCCGCGCCCTCTGAGGTGGGGCTGTCCACCTGTCGTCGGAGCACCCTGGGAGGCCCCCTGACTGTGCCGGGGGGCAGTGCTCGAACCGCGGACGGCATCGGCAACCCGCCCATCGGCGGCGTCGGCGGTGAGCTGGGTGCTGCGGGAGGCGTCGACCACCCGCGCGTCCGCGGCAGCCCGCGCGCACCCTATGCCGCCTCCCCTGCAGTGGTCTGGAGCGGCTCCAGCTCCACCTCCTTGCCGCAGGCGGCGGCGTTGCTGAGGCAGGATGACCGAGGGCTGCGAGAGATCCTGATCTTCTCGCGCAGCAGCCTCGGCTCCGAAGGCGGGGTCCTGGTCCATGACCTCGCTGGGCAACTCCTCTAAGCTCAACCCGTGGACGGTGTCTGCCACCCGCCCGTCGGCGGCGTCCTCAGTGAGCTGGGCGCCACTCATGTCGATGCTCCCAACGTCGTTCTCGAGGGGCGCCGCGACCGCTCGGGGGCCGAGGGTCCGCGTCCTCTCTGCGGGCGGCTCCCCCAGCCCTCGCATCGCAGAGCCTCGCTGTATGTCGTAGTTGTCAACGCAGGTGTCCCCGCCTTCGTTGACCTCCGTGTCTGTCTCTGGGTCGGAGTTGCCTGCCGCCCAGGTCCCTGTCGCGATGATGATCGTGTCCCCAAGAGCGCCTATTCTCTTCGGGGATGTGCCATCAACGAATCTGGTACTCCATGCTGGTCCTGCTTCGCTGGGTCCAGCGCGATGTGCGGGGCAGTGGTCGGGCGCCCCGCCTGCCCTTGACTCAGGCGGGTTGGGCCCCTGCCACTGGCTGGGCGCCTGAGGTAGAGGCCTGGTCATTGTTCTCCTTGGCCTTGTCCTTCTTGCGCCTGGCCAGGGTCTCGTCGGTTCGTCGCTGAAGTTCGGCGCGCCCTGCGTCTGTAGAGGGGCAGGTGCCTCTGGGCGGTTCCGCTGCGGGCGGCCCCGATGCAGCGCCTCCAGCAGTGCTCGCCTGAGGCTGGCTGGCTGGGTCTGCTGCTGCTGCTGCTGCTGCTGCTGCTGCTGCTGCTGCTGCTGCTGCTGCTGCTGCGGGGGGCTGGGGGCCCTTGTCGTTGCCCCCTTTGCGCTTCTTGGCCAGCCGCTGCGCGTGCTCCTGGCGCTGTTGTTTGACGGACAGCGCATGCTCAGCGGCCTTGGCGAATACTTCCTTTGTCCAGGTCGTGATTTGTTCCTCCAGTGCTCGCTGTCGTTTGCTGATATCCTCTCGGTCCTCGTTCGTGATGTCTCCTGCCTCGAGGTCGAAGGCTGAGCCCATGTCGATCTTGATGCTGCTGCGGGTGCCATCGAGCAGCGCGCCAAGGGCGAGGACAGGCTGCTCAGGGGCCCTGGCCTTGTGCAGCTCGTGCAACTGAGCGAAGACCTTGGAATGCTGCACGTTGAAGTCCTCGAGCTCGGCGTTGAGCTGGGCGACCCAGTCCCTCTGGCCGTCGAGCTCGCGCCCCCATTTGTCGAGCTTGTCCAGGGCCGACTCGAGCTTCTTGGCGTGCTTGTCGCGGGCGTTGGAGATGTTGGACAGCTGCAGCTCCAGGGACTTCTTGGGTCCTCCTGCCGCCAGGCGGCTGATCGTGTCGATCCTCGCCTCGCAGCGCTCCCGGAGCTTTGTGATCTGTGTGGAGACTGTGCGCAGCTCATTGACCTCGGGGAGGTCCAGCTTGTCCACGTTGACGCCGTCGTGCTCGGAGGGTTGGCTGCCAGGGCCCGCTGCACCAATACCGCCAGTAGCCATGCTAGTGCGGTCCGCCCAGCGCCCTTGCGCCGCTGGCGGGGCTGCGTCGCCTGGCTCATGCCTGGGTGCTTGGCAGTGCTTGCACCACGTCCAGGCCCCGAGGTTCTTGCCGCACCCGCGCTCCGTGCACTTCCAGCTGGGGCCTGTGCGCCAGGGCGCCGCGTCGCGCCACCAGCTCCTGGGCGCCATTGCTGCTGGAGTGTCGGTTCCCGATCCTGGAGCTGACCAGGCGGGTTCGTCGTCTTGCTCCGAGGGGCCTCACAGGATGCTGCGTCGCCTGGCCGGCTCACGCAGCGGTGCGATGAAAGAAACTGGGGTCTAGCCGCGGACTAGCGGTAT
>CAUYUJ010018497.1:27500-51077 GCA_963575745.1 Prorocentrum cordatum
AGTGAGTCGGTGTGTGGCACTTCTGCTCAACGAAGACGCTGCACAATCTCCAGTGACGCACCCCAGCTCCAACGGGGGCTGCGACAGGAACTGCAAGGGGGAGCTGCGACAGATGCTCCCCTGGGAGCTGGGACACGAACTCCAAGGGGAGCTACGCAGATAGATATAACAAAACAGAACCGGGGCGAGCACAACAAACCTCCAACGGGAGCTGCAATAGGATCTTCACCAGCAGCGGCGGTAAAATCATCGACGGGTGCCGCAACAGGATCTGAACCAGCAGCTGCTTCGGCGTCCGTGTTCTGGGTCTCCAGGATGCGAACCTCGGAATTCGTCAGCACTTATTCGAGACCATCCCCCCTCGCTACCACAGGTGTGTCGAGATGTTGTTCTCATGCTGCTCTGTCGCACTTCTTGCGTGGGGAGTCCCCAGCTTGCTCTGGCATCTTTCTATCGCACTCCCCACGTTCCTCCTTGCTGCCTGTTCTGACTCCCCGCTCTTGCTGCTGCTGCTGCTGCCCCCGCGTGGCGCTCGGTTTTCCTTACCCTGTGGACCAGGCCCTCTGGGGGCTTTGGGTCCTTGCGCTGCGGATGCCTGGATTTGGGGCTGTTCCTTCTCCCATGAGGAGGAGGAGGAGGAGGAGGAGGAGGAGGAGGAGGAGGAGGAGGAGGAGGAGGAGGAGGAGGAGGAGGAAGAGGAGGAGGAGGAGGAGGAGGAGGAGGAGGAGCGAGGAGCGAGGAGCGAGGAGCTAGGAGGAGGAGGAGGAGGAGGAGGAGGAGGAGGAGGAGGAGGAGGAGGAGGAGGAGGAGGAGGAGCATTCGGTTGAGCATTCGGTAGGTGGTTATACCCCGCAGGGTAGCGTCCATCCCGGGCCGGGTGGAAACACCCCGCAGGGCCTATATCCCCGCGGCTCCGGGGCGGGGGCGTTGTCCCGCAGGACCTGGCCCTGGAGAGCAGCAGACTGGAGTACGGAGAGGAAGAAGACGGAGAAGAGGGAGGGCCGGGCGGAGGAGGAGGACGAAGAGGCGGAGAAGGACGACGAGGGGGACGAGGGGGAGGGGCCCGCAGGCCGGGGAGGGGCCCGCAGGCCGGGGAGGGGCCCGCAGGCCGGGGAGGGGCCCGCAGGCCGGGGAGGGGCCCGCAGGCCGGGGAGGGGCCCGCAGGCCAGGGAGGGGCCCGCAGGCCAGGGGAGGGGCCCGCAGACCGGGGAGGACCCGTAGGCTTATGCAATAGCATGTTTTTGTGCGACCCCGCCTTGCCGTGGTCACGCCGCGCGCCCCGCGCACCCGCACGCGTGCACGAGGGTGGCGGTGAGGAGCCCGAGGTAGCGGACCTTCTCGGCGAGCGCGTCGAGGACGTCCGCGTCGCGCAGCACCCACGCGGCCACGGCGTCAGAGCCGAGGGGCCACCGCTCGCAGAGCGCGTCCCGGAGGCCTCGGCCAGCGGGGCACTGGGCCAGCAGGTGTTCGAGGCTGCTCGGCGCGCCCGCGCAGAGGGCGCATATCTGCGGAAGCCTCGTTTGGGGAAGCCCCCCGACGTCCGCAGGGATCTCCGAGGTCACGCGTGCCACGCACCAGGCCCTGTGAAATCTCCACGTCGACTTCCCCCACCCGGCCCATCGAAGGTCGACGGGCCATTGCCTTTGCAAGGGCAGCACCTCGGCCATGGGCAGCAGCCAGTTGTCGTTGAGCTTGCCCAGCTGTTCACAGAACCACGCGCGCTCCGCCTCGCGGATCTTCGGCAACACCGCCGCGCGGGCCCACGAGCGAACCGCCTGCCGCCTGGCCTTCGGCCCCGCCTCCGCCGCGTCGGCCAGGTGGAGCGGGGGCGCGGACACGCCGTACGTCTGTGCCACCGCCTCAGCATCCTGCAACCAAGTGCCGCCTCTGGCCGCCAGCGCCGCCCGGATCGCTGGCGCCACCGGCGAGTCCTGCGGCAGGAGGAGCACCCGAGCCCACGCTGTGATGATCCGCGTCGCGACCTTGGCGGCAGCCCTCGTGAGCAGGCGCGTCTCGAGGAAGGCGCGCACGTGGCCGCCCGCGCCGAGGGACGCAGACGGAGGAAGGCCGAGCAGCGCCTTAGCCACGTCGTAGAACACGCGGTTCAGCTGCGCAGCAACCTCCTTCCAGCCCCGCGCGTGGCTGGCCAGCAGTTCGGCCCCGTGGTAGGCCGCTGCTTCCACGCGGGCAGGGAGTTGGCCGGACTGGAGGGGCAGCCCGAGGCCCCGGTCCGTCAACGCCGCTACCAGGCGCCGCGCTCCGTCGCGCAGCCTGCCGCACACGCGGGCCAGCAGCGGCTCCAGCGACAGCGCGTCGTCGATGACGACGCCCAAAACATCGAGCTCTGTGGCTGGGCGAACTGGGGCCCCATCCACAGCACCGCAGGCCGCTTGGACCGGGGCGGGGCCGCCCACTGCCATGACCGCTGGGCCCTTTGCGCCTCCTTGGAAGCGGTGTCTGTAGAAATGACAGAACTTCGTTAAACCGGCATTCGCCCGCGCAAGCCCCGCCTCGTCTGGCTGGAGGACGAACGTGTCGCCCACGAACTGCACCATCAGGAGTGACATCGCGGCATCCCCCGGCTCGGTGGGGTCCAAACAAACCCCCGGCGTCTCCGCGCGGCAGCATTCTAGGAGCGCCCTTATCAAGGAGCTGAACAGGTGCACCCCCGCTCGGCGCCCCAGGCCCACGCCGAAGCCGACGAGGGCGTGGATCGGCCCGACCAGCGGGCCCAGGCGAAGGCGAACGGATTCTTCGCCCACGGAGGCGGCGGCGGCAAGCCAGAAACGGCCGCGCACTCCGGCGAGCCTGAGCTGCACGAGGACCGCGTCCCGCCAAGCCAGGTCGAACCCGTGGAGCAGGTCCGCTTTCTGGATGATCGTGCGCCGCCCCTGCCGCAGCTGCACTTGCAGGGCGAGCAGGAGTCCGACGGCCATGAGGCCTGCGTCGAACCTCCCGCCGGCCTGTTCTTCTCCCGCAAAGCGTTCCAGGAGGGGGCGGGTGACCGCCAGCCACGCCGCATCCAGGTACATCTCCAGGTCGTCGACGTAACTGATCGGCCTAAGGTTTACTACGTCTGAGACGACCAGTGGGCCTTTCTTCCGAATCGGCGCGACCTCTCTCACCCACGCTGAGGCCCCCAACCCGACCACCAGGCTGAGATTCAGCAGCGCCCATGTGGCCAAGCGGCCGCAACCTCCCGTGGCCTTGGCCGCGGCGCGCGGGAGGTGCAACGCCCGCCTCCCTGCCTTGGAATCACGGACCACCTGTTCCACGATCTCCAGGGAGAAGGGGTCGTCCTGCTCGTCCGCCGTCTCGCGCAGGGCCTCCGCCTGCGCTGCCGGGCCCTGCGTCTCCCCCCCGGCCCAAAACCGCCTGAGCCACCGCGTGGACCGTCTCTTCGGGCCCGAGCCGCGCGCCCGTCTCCGGATCGCAGAGCGCCACCTGCAGGGCGGCGCGCGGCCGAAGGAGACTGGTCAGGAAGCTCTCGGCCTTTGCCTGGGACGTCGCCGCAAGCTCAAGGTAGCGATCGAGTGCCCGATCCCGCTCCGCGGCCCGCCGCTCATCGAGCTCATCTTCGAGTGCGAGGTGGTCGGCCTCCAGCGGCGGCAGACCCACCGCGATGGCCATTTCGCCCTCGCGCCGGTCAGCTGCTTCTTGGGCGCCCCAGCTGGCCTCCGGCGGCCGCCGCGCCGTTAGCACGAGGTCGCCATAGTGCCCTGCCAACGTTCACAGGGCCGATCGCCACCATACCGCGAGGTCTAGCATCGCCTGCCGCACGCCCTTCCGCGATCCCGTCGCCGCCCACGCCCGGATCGAGCTGTTTCGCATCGCCGCGCCCGCCCACCCAGTGAGAAAACGCAGGCATTCTGGGATCTGATCCAGGGCGCGGTCCCAGTCGGCGTCGCGACCCCACCAGCTGCCCCCCACCTGTGGGGCTGGCGCTGCCGCCAAGTCCGTCGGGATGACGGCCAGGAGGCGCGCGTGGTCCCCGGGCACTCCTGGAGACCCGCACGGCGCCACCATAACCTGTGCGTACAAGTCGGGCGACGAAGCCACCACGTCGATGATCGTACCAGATCTGTGCGTCGCCACTCCGACGGGGTTGCGTAACACAACTCCAAACCCTGAGCTGCGCGTCAGAAGGTCCAAGACTTCACGGTCTACTAGCGACTCCGCCCCCCTGTTGGCCAGCCCCAAGCGACTGAAATGCAGGTTGAAGTCCCCGGCCACCAATGCCCGCCAGCCCCGGTACCGCGGCAGCGCCTGCAATTGCAGGTATTCCGCGAGTCGGGATTGCCAGAACTGCCGGCGCACGTCTGCTCCATAGCGCGGCGGTGGGCCGTACACCCCTAGCAAGAGCGCGCTGCAACCACCCACGCCCGGCAGCTCGCACCAGATGGCGCGCGCATCGCCCACGCCGTCGATAGGCCCGACCGTCCCCCGCAGCGGCTCCGCGACAAGCATCGCCGCGCTTTCTGGTCCGTCGCATCTTTCGCCATGGAACTGGAAGCCCGTCCACTCGGGTTAATGTAGCCCTGGCGCCACGCGCGGCTCGGATATGACCGCCACGACCGCGCGTTCCTCGTGGAGCCCAGCTGTGACCGCCGCGATTCTCCCGCTGTCGGTCTCCATGCCAGCCCCCATCCGGAATGCCCCGGCCACGTTCAGAGCAGCCACAATCCCCGTGACGACTGTGGACTCGGGGGGCGGGGGGGCCGGGCACTGCGATGCTGGCATCCCGCCCTCCCAGGGGCCAAACATCGCGTTAAGCGGGAGCCCCGCCGCCCGTTGGGCAGCCCGATCCTCGGCCCTCTTGAGGGCCTCCTGCACGGCAGCATCGAAAATACGGAAGCCCTCGAAACCCTCCGGAACGTCGCGGTCGCGCAGCCCGTGGCGCGGTCGCGAGTCCAGCAGTGCCCGGGCGCCCCGCCTCAGGCACAGCGCCGCCCATCGCCCTCGAGCGCCAGCATCTCCAGGAAGTGCCCCCCCTACGAGGCCCAAGAGTTCCTGTCGCGCCGCTGTCGCGGCCCTCGGGGACCCCCACTCCTGGAGGTCAGCGGTAGAAGGTGCAGCCATTGGCCCCGTAGCGCGCCGCTGGGCCCGTCCCGGGCGTTGGATTACGCCCCAGAGCCAAAATGGCTAATCCAGAAGCCGCATTAAAGTGATCATTTCCCCCCTCTGTGACAGAGGGGGTGTTTTTCGGACCCCCTCTGTGACAGAGGGGGTGCGTTCGGAGGCCCTCTGTGACAGAGGGGGTGCGTTCGGAGGCTCTCTGCGACAGAGTTGCTCGTCATCCCGTTCCTCCTCATCCTGCTTCTTGATTTCGGATATGTCATGCTACCACTGCGCTCATCATCTTTGCGTCTGTGATCCTCGTCGTGTTGTTCCATGCGTCCTTTTCACAATTTCCACCACATTATCCTCCGTTGCCGTTCTGGCCCGCCATCTACCTCGTCACTCTCCTTCGTCTGCATGTCCTTATTCTTTTCCGCTCTTTTTTCGCCTCCCTCTGGTTCGATTTCCGCTCTTCGTCCACTTCGTTCATTCGTTTCCAACCCCCCTTCCTTTCAAGTTCTCCGCCGTCCAATCACGTCGCGTCGTCCGCCGCCGCTATGCTCAAACCACCCCGCGCCCGTGGGATCGCCCGCGAGCACCGGTGCAGCTGGGCCCGTCGCGGCCTAACGCGCGCCTGCGCCATCGTCTTGCAATGGGCGATGCAGGCGGATACACATGGGATGGCGCGGGAGGATGGTGGGATAGCCGCAGCAGCGGCTGGCGTGGCTGGGAGGACGGCCATGATTGGTCAGCGAGGGGTTGGAGAGACTGGCGACAAGACGGGCACACGCCAACGGAGGACGCCAAATGGCGCGATGGCCCTGCCGCCGCAGCAGCGGCGGCGGTCTCGTCTCAACGGCCGTCTCGCTTCGCCGCGCTTAGCGTTGTGAGCCCCCGCGCCCCTGGTCTCGGCAAGCCCGAATTCGATAATTTCGTGAGGGCTGCCCTCCGAAACGTACCAGAACTTGGGAACACAGTTTCAGGAGAGGGGTCGGGATCCCGAGCCGCGCCTGCGGCGCAGGAGCCCCGCGCCACCGCAGCGGCGGCGGCGCGCGGGCCCCAGGATTTTGAGAAGTTTGATGTTAATTATTTTTTGAGTTATGAAGAGAGGCTCGGCACTTCGTTTAAGCAACACAATCAAGCGTTGAAATGGTGGCGCCATCTGAATGAAGACCCAACTGCCCCGTTCGAGTCAGAAGCCAAGTGGTTTGACAATGCGAAGCCCACCATGGTCGCTGTTTGCGACCACGGTGCGAGGACGAGCTTTGGTTTCAAAAGCGACGAGGAAGTCCCTTGGCGGTGGCAAGAGATGGTGGCGACGCTCAGGGAGGAAGATATCAGGGAGGTCGTGGAGGGGCCCCGCAGCAGCGGGGCTCTGATCGGCTGTTCCCTCGAAGTCCGGCCAAACAGCTACGACCACATGCGTCGGAGTATTGTGCGCGCGCGACAGTTCGCGGGGCAGCGGGTGAAAATGAAGCTGCCGATGTGGGATTTCGTGTTGCACCGCGACGACGGGACAGGCGTCCGTTTACACCCGCACTGGGGCGACAGGAAGGTCGAAGCTCTGCCCCTCGTCCCCCGCGCGGACACGGTGAGGCCACCAACCGCGGGTTTGGGCGGGAGCGACGGGTCAGGAACTTTTCGCTGGTACAAGGACCTCGGTGTGGAGCGCAAGGTCAAGTTCGACGCCGCCAGAGAGAAGGGGAGGCCGACGCCCTCTCAGGGGCCCCGCAGCAGCGGGGCCGCGGCGTCCAGCACCAGGCCCTCGGCGTCCGCAGCAGCGGGTGGCAAACAGTAGTTTTGGGACCGAATAACTCCCCAGACGATTTGGTTTCGGAGTAGATGGCTCCGCAGCAGCAGCGGGGCTCGAATGAAGGGCGCGTTGCATTTCTGCAGGGGCGCGCGCGTCGGCCGCCGAGATCGGGGGCGCTCGTGCAGGCGCCGTGGCGCGATCTTCGTAAAGAAGTCTTCCCTCTCCTCCCTGTCCCCCCATCCCGCCGCCCTCAACGTCGGCTCCTCGCCGCCCGTTCCTCGTCGCTCCACGCCTGTTCGTTCTCCTCCAATTTCCTCTCCCGCTTCCTCGTTCTCTCCTTCCCATTTTTCCCTCCATCCCATTGCATCCCTGGCACCCCAGCGAAGTTCGCAGTTCGAAGTTTGAAGTTCGGAGTTCGAAGGTTGCAGTTTGAATTTCGAAGCTTCGCACTTCGAGGTTCGATCTTCGAACCTTCGTCATCTCGTCGTCGTAATCGTCGTCCTCGTTCGTCGTCGTCGTTCCTCGTCGGCGTCGATTGTCGTTGTCGTCGTCGCTCGTTGTCGTCGTCGCCGTCGTCGTCGTGGTCGGCGTCGTCGTCGTCGGTCGTTGTCGTCGCTAGTCGTCGTCGCTGGTCGCCGTCGTGGTCATCGTCCTCGTCGTCGTCGTCGTGGTCGTCGTCGCCCTCGTTGTCGCCGCCGTGGTCATCGTCGTCGTCGTTGTCGTGAAACGCCCCACGTAGGAGGAGCAGAGAAGGGAGCAAGGAGAAATGAGCACGGTGGAGGGAGGAGGGAGGATTGAACAGGAAGAGGAGGGTGCAGATGGAGGTAGAAGGGATGAGGTAGTTCAGAAGTGGGAGCAGCAGACTGGCGCAATGGGAAAAGCCATGTGAGTGCAGGGAGGGATGGAAATGCGATAAAGTGAAGCCGCAGCCGTTGCAGGTCTGCCTCCCGCCGCGCCCGCCCGCCTCCGCGACTGGAGCCGCGCAGGAGCCTCTGCCGAAGTCTCCGCAGCAGCGGGGACTGCCAGAGGAGGCTCCTTCGCGGTTTTTGCGCCGCTATGGCGAGCATCGCGGGCAAGTACGACGTCGATGACTTCGAGCTCATCACGACGGAGGGCAGTGTTTGGCACTGGGCGACCATGGTGGTGCGGTTTCTCCAGTGGCGCAATCGTTGCCGCCATGCACGCGCCGTTGGAGTGAAGGGCCAGATGCTCGTCGACCAGGCGCGGCAGATGATGGAGGAGGCGCGCCGCACCGAGGAGATGGGCAAGATGATGCTTGAGATGTCGAAGAAGAAGGTGAAGGACATCCCAGGCAATATTCGGTACTTTTGCCGCCAGCCGCACCAGGAGAGCTGAGCGGCGATCGGAGCTGGGCCGATAGAGGAGGACGAGGAGGAAGAGGAGGGGGGATGAGGAGAGGAGGAGGAGGGGGATGAGGAGTTGGAGGCAGCACGCGCACCCGCACTAAGAGCCGCCAGCCGCGCCCGTCTCCGAGCATGAAACCCGAGCTTGGCTGGAAGGGGGGAGGGCGGTAGCAGAAACAGCGCAGGACAGGGATGGGAGAGGTCACGCATCCGCCGCATTAGCGGCGGTGGTGCGACAGTTCTCATGGCGGCGCGGCGGTCGCTGAGAAATGGAGCACGTGCGTGGGCCTGCGTGCGCTTAATTATGAGTGGCTCTCGTCCCCTCCCCTCCTCTTCCTCCATGAGATCTCTCTCCTGGTGCATATCCCCTGCCAGTGCTCGTCCTGCTCCTCTATCCGCCCCCCCTCGTCCGTTCCTGCCACCAGCCACATGGGGCGTTCTCAATCAACACCCCATTGAGTGTCCCCATGTGAAGGTTGCCCTTTGTCATGAGGGCGGACTCGCAAGAGCCGAGTGGCTGAAGAACTAATTAGTAGTTTGGGGTCCGAACAGCTCCCCAGACGATTTGGTTGTGGAGTAGGTGGCTCCGCAGCAGCGGGGCTCGAATTAAGGGCGCGTTGCATTTCTGCAGGGGCGCGCGCGTCGGCCGCCGAGATCGGGAGCGCGCGTGCAGGCGCCGTGGCGCGATTTTCGTTTTGAAGTCTCCCCTCTCCTCCCTGTCCCCCCATCCCGCCGCCCTCAACGTCGGCTCCTCGCCGCCCGTTCCTCGTCGCTCCACGCCTGTTCGTTCTCCTCCAACTTCCTCTCCCGCTTCCTCGCTTTTCCTTCCCATTTTCCCTCCATCCCAGTCCATCCCTGGCACCCCAGCGACGTTCGCAGTTAGAAGCTGGAAGTTCGGAGTTCGAAGATCGAAGTTTGAATTTCGAAGCTTCGCACTTCGAGGTTCGATCTTCGATCCTTCGTCATCTCGTCGTCGTAATCGTCGTCCTCGTTCGTCGTCGTCGTTCCTCGTCGGCGTCGGTTGTCGTCGTCGTCGTCGCTCGTTGTCGTCCTCGCCGTCGTCGTCGTGGTCGGCGTCGTCGTCGTCGATCGTCGTCGTCGCTAGTCGTCGTCGCTGGTAGCCGTCGTGGTCATCGTCCTCGTCGTCGTCGTCGTGGTCGTCGTTGCCCTCGTTGTCGCCGTCGTGGTCATCGTTCTCGTCGGCGTCGTCGTCGTCGTTGTCGTGAAACGCCCCACGTAGGAGGAGCAGAGAAGGGAGCAAGGAGAAATGAGCGCGGTGGAGGGAGGAGGGAGGACTGAACAGGAAGAGGAGGGAGCAGGCAGAGGTAGAAGGGATGAGGTAGTTCAGAAGTGGGAGCAGCAGAGTGGCGCAAGGGGAAAAGTCATTTGAGCGCAGGGAGGGATGGCATTGCGATAAAGTGAATCCGCAGCCGTTGCAGGTCTGCCCCCCGCCGCGCCCGCCCGCCTCCGCGACGGGAGCGGCCCAGGGCATGGAGCAGCCTGGCGCGACTGGAGCCGCGCAGGAACCTCTGCCGAAGTCTCCGCAGCAGCGGGGGCTGCCAGAGGAGGCCCCTGATGCAGTTCCGCATGGAATGGCAGATCCAGCACCGGCCTCCGCAGCAGCGGGGGGGGAGGTTGCAACGAAACTGCGGTCATTGTTTTCGTCGATGTCTGGTGCCCAGGAAAGCGTTTCGCAGAGCCTGCTGGTTGCTCAGGAATTGATGCAGAATGGCCTGATCGAAGATGCGCGGAAGTTAACGGCCGCCGCCAACCGCCTTGTAGTCATAACGGCTGAGGAGGCGGCTTGCGCAGCAGCGGGGGCATCCGTGGAGCCAGGCGCCGCCACAGTGGTAATCGAGCCTGGACAGGGTGGCTCCGATGACCCGAGACCGAGATCTCCCTGCACGACTAATTGGCGACAACGGCAGGTTCTGATCGCAGCGCGCAAACTGCGTGAAAGCTCCTCCGCAGCAGCGGGGGCCCGCGTGATCAAGACTCTCGCCTTGACCTCGAAGGCTCGGTCGCCAGCGCTTCCTGTCCAAGAGGGCTTCCCAGAGGAAGGCCGCCCGCACTTCCCATCGGAAGAGCGCGGCCCGAGCCATTCCAAGCCTCTTGTGCCCCTGCTGTACGACGACGAAGACCAGGTGCAGGAGGGGCAGACAGAGGCGCGCGTGAATCTGGCTTTTGCTTCCCTCGTCCTGCGCGCGGGCGCCTCCCTGTCGGATTGGGTCGCAGCTGTCAGGGACAGGCGCGAAGGGGTCGTCTTAGTCTCCTTCGAGCCTGGTGCACGCATCAATCGCGATCGGCGGAAGCAACATCTCGACGATCTCATCCGCCAAAGTGGCTTCCACGGGGAGGTCGCGCGCGAGTGCGTCGGGGCTCTCCTCTGGGTTCCCGAGCGCGTCGAGCAGTGCGAGGTGCTTCGCTGGCACTGCCACGGGAAGTTCCTGGTTCAGGCCTGGTCGGTGACCCTGGCAGCGGTGGCTCACAATCCGAAAGCAAAGGAAGGCAAACTCTCCATAGCAGTGGGGGGCGTGTTCTTCCGACACCAGACGAGCCTCGCGGGGCGCCCGTGGCCCGAGAACTTCCGCAACGGGCTGCGGAACCTGGCGTTGTGGAACCGAGTGCGTATTCTCGCTGGGATCTTTGACGCAGGCAGGGAGGATCTTTCGGAGCTGCTCAGAAGTTGCGGCGCGTCTGGTACAGGCGTACTCGGCTTGGCTTTGTGGTGTCCGACAAAAGGTTGTCACGTGACGCACCCGCACTACATCGTGATTCTTGGCCCCGCTCAGGTTCGCGAGTGCCCTGCGGGCGGGCAGCCTGATCTGCCGCACTGGTTGAATCAGGATTCCCAGCCTCCGCAGCAGCGGAGGCTCCTCACCAGCCTGCAGTACCGCCAGTTGGATTGGGTGGCGCGTCCGACCTGGGTCAGGCTCACGGACGCGGAGCGCAAGGAGCAGGATACATATGACTGGCCGCACTTGCACAGGGTGATCCACAAGGCCCAGGATGCGAACCGCCTCACGGAACATTGCCACACATTGTTCGTTTTTATAGAAGCCAAGAACAGGAAGTCTGGCAAAGGCGCCGCGGCCAGGAAGAAGGATCGGAAGCGGGAAGCCAAGTGGGAAAAACAGCGGGGAGAGTGGGCGGAGACAGAACCCGAAGCAACAGCCTCAGCAGCAGCGGAGGCGCACGGAGACCAGGAGGAGGCGGAGACAGAATCTGAAGCAGCAGCCTCCGCAGCAGCGGGGGCGCACGGAGCCCAGGAGGAGCTTGAGGGCGACGAGGCCCCGCTCTGGATCGACTCCTGCAGCCCCACGCCGCCCCAGGACGAACAGAGCAACCCTGACAGAGGTGAGAGGGAGGAGAAGAAGGAGAAGGAGAAGATGAAGAAAAACAAGAAGAAGAAGAAGAACAAGAAAAAGATATCAGGAGCAGAACCCCAAAGAGGAAGAAGCCCTCGCAGCAGCGGGGGGGCAGCCGTTCCACACGCAGAAAGCGGGAGCAGAGGAGCAAAGACCGAATGAGGAGAGTGCCCTCGCAGCAGCGGGGGCGCAGCCGCTCCAGACGCAGAGGGCAGGAGCAGAGGGGGCGCAGCCGCTCCAGACGCAGTGGGCAGGTGGAGGGCGGCGACCGCAGGGCGGCGTGGGCAGGGCGGTTCCTGCCCGCGCCGCCCGCGCACCCCCCCCACACAGGTCAGGTGATGCTGAGGCCGAGGGCATGGCGCCCGCTCCTCCCAGGCCAGATATGCCGTCCGCCAGGCATGCCGCCAATGATGCCACCACCACCGCCATATCCCCCGCGTGGAGGAGGACGCCGCGGGGCCCCCCCGCTGGAGGAGACACCGCACCCTACGCCACCGCGGCTCGTCCCGAGCCAGCCGCCGCACCCTCCGCCGAAGCGGCTCCTGCCAAGAGAGTCGCAGACGCCCCGCCCTCTGGCAGCGCCGCTCGTCCCGAGGCCGCCGCCGCAGCCTCCCCCGCCGCAGCTCCTCTCCAGGGAGTCGCCGCTTCCTGCGGACACGTTTGCGTTCAACAGTGACGCGTTCGAGGCATTGTCGCGGCGCCGCAGCCCTTCAAGCGACTCCAGCTGACGGCGCGCGGCTGCGGAGACCTCCGCAGCAGCGGGGGTGGTCTCCGCAGGGGTGGTCTCCGCAGCAGCGGGGGTTAGCATAAGAGATCTGAGGCCCGGGCTCGGCGCGCGCGCGCGCGAGGAGGCAGGCGCTCGCATTGAGCGGCTGAAGAAATCGTGGTCGTTGTCGCCGTGCTCGTCGTCGTCGTTTGCTTTTTGCTGGGGGGGAAAGGAGGGCGAGCAAGAGGAGGAGGAGGAGGAGGGGTCCTGCAGGGGCCAGGACCGACACCGGGACCGGGACCGGGACCAGGGGGAGAGCGGGACCGGGACCGGGAGCGGGACAGGGACGGGGAGCCCTGGACGAGCAGCAGAACCGACCACGGGACCGGGACCGGGACCGGGGCCGGGACCGGGACCGGGACCGGGAACGGGGGTGCTGGTCCCGGTCCCGGTCCCGTGGTCGGTCCTGCTGCCCGTCCTGGGCTCCCCGCCCCTGTCCCGCTCCATGTGTCACCTCTTTGTCCCGCTCCCAATCTCTGCCGTGCCGTTTGGGTTCGAGATCGCCAGCCATGAGGGTTAGGAAGCCCGACACAAGGATCGGGCGATGCCGCGTCGGCGAGAAGAGGAATAGGAAACCCGACACAAGGACGGGGCGATGCCGCGTCGGCGAGAAGAGGGGTTTTCGGAAACCGGACCACAGACCTCATTCGAGCAAGCGCGCTGGGGCGGCGGCTCGACCCACGGCAGCGTCGGCGGAGGCGGCCGCGCGGCCGCTAGCTCGGCGCAAGGCGAGCTCCAAGAAACAAACCCTCGCAGTAGCGGGGGCTGCTGTAGCCCTCGCAGCAGCGGGGGCTGCTGTCTTGGAGCGTGGTGGGTTGTGGGATGAGAAGACTGCTCGGAGGACAGGCGTGGAAGATGACGATGGGTTCGATCAGGCACTTTGGTACCGCGACCATTGGGGCAACTGGTACAAACTAGGTTCCAAGATGCCGCCAGTCGGCAGCTCCTGGCAAGAAGGCGCCGACCCCCTTCGCATGTAATTACGGGGCGGATGAACACGACAGTGCCCCCACATGGTTGATTGTACGGTCCTCAGGATGACCGCGACATCCCGAGCGCACAAGGGGAACGCCCCTCCGCAGCAGCGGAGGGATGTCGCGAGAATTTCGCCGAGGGGGGGTGACCTCGGCGGAGGGGCGCACTCGCGCGCGCGCGGGGGAGCGCGGTTTCGCGCGTCGCGTGCGGCATCGCATGCGGTGTGGGGGAAAACACGACATCTGTGCTGTCACCTGTGTTCTGCTCTCTCCTTTGCTTCGCTTCCCCTTGCACTCCCTCCTGCAACCTCCCGCCCGTCATTATGTCTTTGTAGTGATCATCGCTTCCATACACGCAACTCTCACAGCGCCCCTTTCTCTCACAGATGGGTTCGGGGTGGGCAACCTTTCTCTCGCACAGGGGGGGCCGATGTATCAATGCTTCTCCTGTTCAGGCGGATGTGCGCGTATCGAAAAACTGAGAAGGCCGCGTCGACCCGCCGTTCGTCGCCTCTCTCTCTCTCTCTCTCTCTCTCTCTCTCTCTCTCTCTCTCTCTCTCTCTCTCTCTCTCTCTCTCTCATTGTCTCTCTCTCTCTCTCTCTGTCTCTCTCCCTCTATCTGCCTTTCCTCTCCTTCTCCTTTTGCTCAAGTGCGGGCAGGCCGCGGATCCGTGAGGCCCCTCCTTCTGTCCGCGCGCGCGACAGGCACTCGTGCTTTAAGCGGGGCCCCGCAGCAGCGGGGGCAACCGTCGCGGAGCATCTGTTTGGGAAGCTGCCCCCGCAGCAGCGGGGGCGCCTGGATAGATGTCCGAGGACATCAAGTCAGGTCCCCTGAATGATGCCGCCACGTTGCGCAGCCGCTATGCCTTGAAGGACTCCGAGGGCCAGCGGCTGAAGGCCAAAATTTCCTTGGAGGATATCTGCGTCCACCCGCAGAACAGAGGTGGGACGTGCCCCTCCGCTGCCAGAGTGGTTAATCTCCTGTGTGGCATTCTGAAAGACAGGTTCCTCTTGAACGAGGCGCAGCACGAAGCAGTGGTTGTTCAGGAACTCCCTGCGGGGAAGAAGGCCGATTACGAGCGCCTCCATGGCAGGCCGTACACGGCGCACGCGGACCACAACTTGCAGAAAACGAAGTCCGTGGAGGCTCTACGCTCGGCGTACACAAGCTTGTCAACGTTCAACTACGGGGCGCTGAGCCACTGCACCCTAACCCTTGGTCTGCTGAACCTCAAGCACGGCGCAGTGTGGGTCATTCCCGAAGACCACAAAGGATGTGGTTTGGAGGAGTTCCAGACAGGTACAGGTGGTTCCTGGGATATCCCAAAAATGCGTCGCGCACCGAAGTTCACAGAACTCATGGACGTGCTCGATAACGGTTTGCTTTGCGAGGTGCTCTCGTGGGAAATTCACTTCGATGCCGTCTTCGCGCAAGGCCCCGCGATCATTTCCGCGGCCCTGAACGACCCACAGGGAAAAGGTGTGACCTCTCACGAAATCGAGGTCCTGACGTCCGTCGCTGATTTCGTCGCCACCGCAGCAGCGGCGGGCAAGAAAGCATCGTGCGGATCTGAGACAGGACACCCCGTGAATATCTCGTACGAAGCTGTTCTCAAGGCTTGCGCGCAACGACATCCCGAGTACGCCAAGGCCAAATGGTTCGAGGACATGTTTACTTTCGTCATCAACGTGGGGGCCGCATCAGGGCAGTTCATACCGCAAATTCTAGATTATGATCGACGTTGGGTGGATCACAAAATACGTTCCCTAGCACCAGCCACCTGGAGCGTTCTCAACCAACTCCCCATAGATTGTCCCCATGTGAAGGTAGCCCTTGCCATGAGGGCGTACTCGCAAGAGCCGAGGTGCGGACAATGCCCCGCGCCAGAAACGGCTTGGGGACACAGCGAGGGCAACAGTCGGATACAGGAGCTCAATTCTTTGTTGGGGTATGTCCGTCGCATATTGGCCCCCGCAGCAGCGGAGGCCCACGGGGAGGAGAAGAGCGCGACTTTGACCGCGGGGGCGGTTCTGACTGCGACGGGCACCTTCTACCAGGTGCACGTAAGGGTGAAGGCTAACAAACCTCGTCTGGAGGCAGTTGTGGAGGCCGTGTGCGAGACAGTGCGTCCGTACTATGCTGAAGTACGCGAGGCCTGGCAGAAAATGGAAAAGAACGCACAGAAAGAGTTCCCGCTCCCTCCTGCGCCGTGGACCGACAAGTTGCCCGCGGCCCCCGAGAAACCCGCTGGCCCTCGCAGCAGCGGAGGTGGCGAGGGCTCTCGCCCGCAGCCAGTATTGATAGAGTTCAACGAAGAAGACAAGCCTCTGAACAGGCAGATGTCTGAAGTGTCCAAGCCCGTGAACAGCCTGATGGTGGTCCCAGTGAAATCGTGGCACGCTTCGGCTCCGTCTGGCAATCTCGACACAGACAGGTGGCACCAAGCAAGCATCGCGGAAGTCATGACTGGCTTCCATCGTCACGCGGACACTTGCGCCCAACCCGTCCAGATGCAATATGACGTTCAAGCCAAGAGTGTCCATGTGGTGGCTACTGGGGACATCGCCGAGGGGAAACTGATGCTCTTCCCTTGCTGCCCCACCGCGAAGATTTTCCCGAAAGTCTCGAGCAATCCGCGGGCAGTGGAGGTGCTAGTCGGTGAGAAACGTCCGACTCCTGTCGAGAAAATGGAAACATATTGGGCACAACCTGATTTCAAATTGCCAGAGCTGGAGCTCAAGCCCGCGCCGCAGGAAGCGGCCTCCGCAGCAGCGGGGGCTGCGCAGGGCGAGGCGCCCGTGGGTCCGCAGCTCGACGAGGCGGCCCCCGCAGCAGCGGCGCCTGCACAGGGCGAGGCCGAACAGGAAGAGAATCCGTACCAGTTTAAGTTCGGAGGTACCGAGTCCTTGCACTTCTTTTGGGGAGTTGAGAGGATGACACCAGAAGAACTTGCCCGAGCCCAGCTAGTGCAGGGACAGGAGCACTGGAAGTTCAACGTTGCACTTCGACCACAAGAGTTCCAGACAATGACAAAGTGCCAGCCAGCCGCCCCCCTCCGCGTCTGCAGCGTGCTTGTCCCGTGCATGCACAACACGGTGCCGCTGGTGCGCGGAGATCGGCTGATGCTGCAGATCACAAAGGAGAAGAGGGCCACCGACACCCACAAGGAGAAGCAGGCATGGCAAAAGGAGCAGAAAGAGCAGGAGAAGAAACGGAAGAAGGACGCCGAGGAGGGACGGAAAACCCCCAAGAGCGGCAAGATGACAATCCCTGGCCAGGGGGCCCACTTCGTGTGATCCCGCCGCAGCAGCGGAGGGTGCGCGAAACGGAGCGGCAGATGACAGCGGCCGATGATCCACCCGTCGCAGCCCGCAGCCGTCAGCTGGAGGGGAGGAGGAAAAGGGCGGGGAGAGGAGGTCGAAGAGGGAGGGGGGAGGGGGGCAGCAGAAACAGCACCAGACAGGGATGGGAGAGGTCACGCATCAGCCGCAGTAGTGTCGGTGGTACGTCAATTTTCATGGCGGCGCGGCGGCCGCTGAGAAATGGAGCAAGTGCGAGGGCCTGCAAATGCGGAAAATGTGAGTGCCTCTCGTCCCCTCCCCTCCTCTTCCTCCATGAGATCTCTCTCCTGGTGCATATCCCCTGCCAGGTCTCGTCCTGCTCCTCTCCCTCTATGTTCGTCCTGCCCTCCCCTCGCGCCTCGCCTCCGTCTCCGTCCCCCCTCGTCCGTTCCCGCCTCCCTCCCGTGTCCTGTTTTCCTCTCTCCGTGCTCATCGTCCTGCTCATCGTCCTGCCGTCCTGTTCGCGGGACGCTCTGTGGGACAGGGGGGCGGTCGAAGCACGCAAGGCCGACCCCTCTGTGACAGAGGGGGTCCCGCGCTTTTCCGCGGGACCCCCTCTGTCACAGAGGGGGTCGGGCGGAAAAGCGCGGGAGCCCCTCTGTCACAGAGGGGGTGGGGCGGAAAAGCGCGGGAGCCCCTCTGTCACAGAGGGGGTGGGGTCGTGCGTTTCCGCGCGCCCTCCTCTGTGAAACAGGGGTGGTCGTTCGATCAGGGCGCCCCCCCCTGTGGGACAGAGGGTCGGTCAGAGCACACAAGGCCCCCCCTCAAGGGGCAGAGGGGCGGTCAAGGGACAGGGAAGGCAGCTGTGCTCGTTCGGAGAGAAGGAGGGGGATGGGTTGGATGAGATGGAAAGAATCTCGTGGAGGGAGCATGATGCGGATGAGGAGTAGGAGGATCTGTTCGAGACGAGGAGTCCGCCTTCCATAGCCGTTTTCAGGCGGTTCACTTTTGAGGGGGGGCGACACCTAGGACGCGCGCGCCTTCGCAGCAGCGGGGGCTTGCGCACGGCGGCATGAAACGCAAGGCAGAGGACACATGGCGGGAGGTCGCTGTCGGGAAAGCAGCGCGCCAAGATGGCGCGAGCATGGGGGTGCTCTGCGCGACGGGCGGGCTGTGCCGAAGTCACGAGGGAGCAGCGGGATTTGCTCTGGAATGCGAGGAGCGCTGTGTTGTCTTGGGCGGCGAGATGAGCAATGAAGCCTTCGTGCCCGTCGGAAAGCACCGCCTGTGGATGCTCAAAGTGGTCGGTGGCCACAGTGCCGTGGAGGGCGCCTTGAGCGAAACAAATTTGTTAGAACAATTGTATGAGAAGCTTCGCGCTTGAGAAGGATACAACGTGGATGAAGCGGCGACTCCTGTGAAAGAGGCCCCCGCAGCAGCGGGGGTTGCAGCAGGGTCTCCCGCAGCAGCGGGAGAAAAAGGTCGGGATCCCATGGCGGATCTCCTTGGCACCGTCAAGGCCGCATCGAAAGCGAAGAAAACCCCTGAGAAACAGAAAGGGTTTCCTCGAGGCACGCTCTGCAGAGTAACCATGCCGATGTCTCCTAAGCCAGATGAGGCCGACACGAAAGAGATTTGTGTGTATGAGAACAAATATGGGCAACTACTCGTTCATAGTCAGGACCTGCCTTGGCTTCTGCATTACCTGTACGAGGAGAGCCAGGGCAAAAGCGTCCCCGAACCCAACGACGACGACGAGGACGACGCTTTGGACGAGAAGCGCCCGTGGACCACCAGGTGGTGCCCGTCTGGGATGTGGACACTGGAGGTCAAAGGAGGGCCAATGGCAGGCCGAACATGGGCCTCCAGGATTCAGGATCTGAACGAGGAGAAATGGTCCACAGGCGTGGCGTTGACGGAAGTGACGACGCCCTTGAAACAGTCCACCCGTGCGCAGCAAAAGCAGGTTCTTCTAGCGTTCTTGGAGGACGTGGTCCAGAAAGCCATCAAACAGGACACAAAGCAGTGATGCCCTCGTTATCCGCTCGCTGGCGCGCGCCGCAGCAGCGGCGCGCTGACCGCTACAACGGCTTTTTTTGTGCAAACAGACTCGGTGCATGCACCGCACCAGCGGCGCGCTGACCGCTGAGGTGGATGCCTGCGGGTTCCTGTCGACTGGACAGGGGTTAGGGCACGCGCGGGGGATCGCGAGCCTGCGGCTCTCCAGCGCTCGCGCGCTAGAGGACAAAAAGGAACTCGCGGAATCTGGCGAGGACGGGGCGGAGGGGTTGGGACCAGTAGGATGGGGGGGGGGGAGGAGGAGGAGGAGGAGGAGAAGGAGGAGCAACAGCAGCAGCAACATCACACTAGCAGCACCGACAGGAGGATCATTGCGAGGATGCGGCCGTTTGCTTGCCCTGCGGCGCTGGGCTCGAGACAAGAGGGCGGCCGCGTGCGCGCGCGCATGGCTTCCGCATCGTGGCCGCCGCAGCCGCTCCGCCCCCAGACCCAGGCGACGCTCGCCCTGCAAACGCGCCTCTGCGGGTCGGGCACGACCGCGAGATCAACGAATGTGGAGTTTTTATAGCAACACGACAAAACTAAAGACCCCGACAGAGTGCTCATGAATCCACGGAAACTACAGAGACCAATATTCGGATTCGGGTAATTACGTTATGCGCCGCAGCAGCGGCGCGGCTTGCCATTATGAATATGGCAAACGCACATGGAAGAATATTCATTTATGCTCGCAGTGGCCGTGGAAAAGCGACCACAAGAAGTGGTTAGGTTTTGGAGTCCGATGAGAAGTAGGGGGATTTGTTCGAGACGAGGAGTCCGCTTTCCATAGCCGTTTTCAGGCGGATCACCAGTGAGGGGAGTTGACACCTAGAACGCGGGCGCCTTCGCAGCAGCGAGGGCTTGCGCGCGGCGGCATGAAACGCAAGGCATCGGAAACATGGCGGGATGTCGCTATCGGGAAAGCAGCGCGCCAAGATGACGCGAGCATGGGGGTGCTCTGCGCGACGGGCGGACTGTGCCGAAGTCACGAGGGAACATCGGGATTTGCTCTGGAATTTGAGGAGCGCTATGTTCCCTTTGGCGGCGAGGAAACCTAGAAGCCTTCGTGCCCGTCGGAAAGCACCGCCTGTGCATGCTCAAGGTGGTCCGTGGTCTCAGTGCCGTGAAGGGCGCCTTGAACGAAACGACAATGTTAGAGCAAGTGCTTGGGAAGCTTCGCGTCGGAGAAGGAGGCAACGTGGATGAAGCGTCGACTCCTGTGAAAAACGCTTCCGCAGCAGCGGGGGTTGCAGCAGGATCTCCCGCAGCAGCGGGAGAAAAAGGTCGGGATCCCATGGCGGATCTCCTCGGAACCGTGAAGGGCGCATCGAAAGCGAAGCAGGTGGCGGCGCGTCGCCAACCATAGAAAACCCCTGAGAAACAGAAAATATTGTCTCGAGGCACGCTCTGCCTCTCGCTCCGTGCGGTCGTCTTGGGCGGCGTCGGGCCTCCGCTGACTGATTACATGATGCATATATGTATATATTGTGTATGTATGGTGTGTCGACGTATATGTATGTACATACGTATATGTGTGTATTTTTATATATATGTATGTATATATAACACGGTCGCAGGGGCGTGGCCCGCGGCCCAGGGCGGGGCCCGAGACTCTGGGACAGGACATAGGGCCTCATCATCGTAGGATGCTCATCATTCTCATCATCGCCATGATGGGGGGGGAGGAGGGGACAGCTACCAGCTGCGCGCTGGCGCCACCGCCGCTCCCCCGCGCCCGCTGGCGCATCCGCAGTGCGGCTGCGGGAGGGGCTGCGCCTCAATTCCTGCAGAGGCGGCCTGCAGGGATGTTGCACTTTTGGCGTCTAGTACAAACGCCCGAGCGGCCCGCTTTTTTTTGGGGGGGGCTCTTGCTTCACGGTGGAAGAGGAGACTATCATCATCCCCCGTGCCGCGTTCGCCTTCCCTCGACGACGATGTCGACGACTTCCTACATTCTGGCCTTGTTTTCTGGGGAGTGTTCTCGGAGTCGTTCGGGGCGTTCGTTCGTGTGCGCATGCTTCTGAGTTTTCTGCGCGTCGTTCGGGCCGCTCGTCCTGGTGTGAGTCGTTCGGGCCCCTCCTCACCAGCCCATCTCACAGCAGCAACCCTCGCGAAGCATGCCGACGGTCGTGTTTTTTCAGGCGTGTGTCCGCTGGTCCCCGCATATCTCCCTTGTTCCTCGTTCCTCCCGCCCCCTTGTACATCCTCCTTGTGGGGGGATGCGGCCGTTTGCTTGCCCTGCAGCGCTGGGCTCGAGACCAGAGGGCGGCCGCGTGTGCGCGCGCATGGCTTCGGCATCATGGCAGCCGCAGCCGCTCCGCCTCCAGACCCAGGAGACGCTCGCCCTGCAAACGCGCCTCTGCGAGTCGGGCACGACCGCGAGGCCAGCGAATTTGTGGAGTTTTGGTACCAAGAAGACAAAAAGAAAGACCCCGACTTCGTGCTCATGAACCCACGGAAACTAAAGGGGACAATATTCGGATTCGGGTACGTTATGCGCCGCAGCAGCGGCGCGGCTTGCCATTATGACTCTGGCAGACGCATGTGTAAGAAGATTCATTTCTGCTCGCAGTGGCCGTGTCCCAGCGACCATCGTCTGGCGGACGGTTCCGTGGACTACAATAAGTGGTCAGACTTGCAAGCGCCCTGGCATTTAGTGCAATGCGCGGGCGGGTGGCCCGCAGGAGCGGGAGCCCCCGCAGCAGCGGAGGCGCCGGCCGAGGCGTGCGAGGCCCCTGCTGAAGCGGCAGCGGAGCCGTCGGTGGGCCCTGCTGAAGGCCCCGCAGCAGCGGGGCCGTCAGCGGAGGCGTGCGTGGCCCCTGCTGAAGTGGCAGCGGAGCCGTATGTGGGCTCTTCTGACGGCCCCGCAGCAGCGGGTGCGTCAGCGGAAGCGTGCGCGCCTCCTCCTGAAGTGGCGGCGGCGCCGTGCGCGTGCCCTTCTGCAGAGCCCGCCACAGCGGAGGCGTCCGTAGGTCCTGCTGGCGCGCCTGGCGCCGACGCAATCGCCGAGGCCGCTTCCGCAGTGGAGTCTGTCTTGAAGGACTCCGCGGCAACAGCAGCTCTCTCAGCAAAGGAGGTTGCCCCTGTCGCTTTCCCCCAACCCGCCCCGCTTGCTGTTCGCGACGTAGCGGAACCCGTGCTTCCAGGGGCGGAAGTTGCGGCAGTTACCGCCTGTGAACAGACAGCCGCGACAGCAGGCGCTGCGGTTGCCCCTGCAGGCGCCCCCGCAGCAGCGGGGGCGCCTGCAGGGGCACTTTCAGAACAAGGCCAGAGGTGCTTCGAGAAATTGATGAAGCTGTCGCGCAGTATTCGCGGAAGGCCGGGGGGAGGCCGAGAGTGGATAGGATATTCTGCTTTCGTAATCTTTGCGCTGTTGCGGAAGGTGCGCGTCTACGTGTGGGAAGGACGCAACAGAGTCGACCTTTGCAAAGCTGTCTTGCCGCCGTGGAAACTAGAGGAGTTAACCCGCGAGCCTGCGGTGGACGCGATCGCGTGTTGCGCCGTCCCCCGAGACTCGGGGCCACCGGACTGGGCCCCCGTGTCGGAGGAGTATCCTTTGTTTCGATGCAATCATTTTATCGCAGGCGTCTCCACCGACTTTGTGGATTTCACGGGAGATGCTTCGACGGTGGACGGTTTCTATTCGGCTCTCGGTGTGTTCGTCGTGTCCACAGTCGCAGACGGGGACTGCGGTTTGGATTGCACGTTGCAGATGACCCAGGAGGTTTCCACGCGAGAGTCTCGCAGGGAGCTCCGCCAGGACAGTTGCTCTCTCCGACCACCCTGATCCTTCGCTTCCATCTCTGCTGCCCCCACATGCTCTTCCCCTCCTTGTCTCCCCATTCTGCCTTCATGCCTCTCCCATCCCGCCCTTCTCTCCCCTCGTGCCCTCCCCACCGAGTCTCCTTGCCCCTCCTCCATGCCCGCCCGCCAGGACATCGCGGACTACATCGTGCAAAGGGCGCGGCTGGCGTGGTTCCTCGACGCGATGGTCCTGACACAAGAAGTCACGCAGGATGACGTCCAGGAGCTTCGTCGCCTGCAGAGCGCCTTAGACGACGAAGAACTTGTCCCGCAGCCTGGCCACGCCGCCCCTCCGAGAGCACAGGGCGTTGCCGCCGCAGCAGCGGCGGCGCCACCTGAGGACTTGGCCGTGGTGGAAGTCGACGCCGAGGCTGTCTGTCAGGAGCTCGTGCAAGCCATCCAATGGTGGACAGGACTGACAGACGCTGCGTGCGCCCTGGACGTCGCTCGGGAGTTGATGCCCGCAGAGCGGGAGGAGCAGCTCTTGAGGTGCAGGAACCGCGGCTGCGAGCGCAAAGCCCCCGCCCAGAACAAGAAGCGCGTGGTGGTCCCGTCGCTCCTGTGCTCGAGGATGGAGATAGCGGGTGCTTTCGACGAGCACTTGCGCTCTTTAGGCTGGACGCCTGGAGACCGCTTTCCGTATGGAGGGGCGCGTTCATTCATGGATGCGTGGGACTGGGGTTCCATGTCCCGTCTCCCTCTCAGGAAGCGCACGCACGTTGTGCGGCGCTGGCACAAGGCTTTTCTGTCGTCGAAATACGCCTCCGCAGTAGCGGAGGCTGTTCGGCAGCCGCGGTGACACGAGAAGCAGCACGGGCAGGGGCGCCTCCTGAAGTGGAAAGGGCGGAAAAGGATACCACAACAGGGACAGGGCCCAGCTCGAAAATGCCCTTGGTTGCGGCAAGCTCTGTTTGAATGGTGGAGTTCCATTCGGCACAGTGTGGATTGGAAGATGATCAAAAGTGGACTGCGAAGTACCCAAAGAGAGCCAGCGAAGATAGCAAGGTTCACGCAAAGCATGCTCCAGACCAAAGCGTTGGAGCTCATGAGCTAGTACGTCACGCAGCAGCTGCGGATCGGGCAGCGACCCGCCGCCGTGGAGTTGAGGTCGCGCTGGTGGGCCTCCTGGCGCAAGGAATGCGGCCTCAGC
>CAUYUJ010018497.1:67290-89790 GCA_963575745.1 Prorocentrum cordatum
CATCCCCGAGATGGGCCAATGTTCCACCACCACTACCATGGGTAGGATGGAGGGGGAGAAGGGAGGATGGGGAGGTCCTCCTCCTCCTCCTCCTCCTCCTCCTCCTCCTCCTCCTCCTCCTTCTCCCTCTTCAACGCATGGTAGCGGTGGTGGAACATCGGCTCATCACTGTTCCGGGGCGGGGCTTGATCGAGAAGGAAAAATCGCTAGAAGCATGAATTTTTGGCTCTCCGCGCGGATTTCTTGAAGCCGCGTTGGGCCCCCCACGCTAGCGGAGCCTTGGCGCCGCCCCTGGCGCGCTCCGCGTGCCAAAGAGGGGGGGGGTCCAGCGCAGATCCAGGAAATCTGCGCGGAGCGCTAAAAATGCACATTGATTGATTTGTTTGTTTCATTTTGTTTTTTATCCATAACCACCGCCTGTAGGATCGATCTTCGCGGACCTCCACAGGCGGTGGGTGTCCACGAATTCGGGCCCCAGGGTGCCGAATCGTATGTCCGTATCCACCGCCCGCTGGGGCACCAGGACGTCTATTCTCAGGCGGAAGAGAAGGAGGAGGAGGAGGAGGAGGAGCAGGAGCAGGAGCAGGAGGAGGAGGACGGGGGGGGAGGAGAAGGAGGAGGAGGAGGAGGAGGAGGATGATCCCCGCCTAGCCCCTGTGGATCGGGCGCCTCACGGGGTACACCTCTTGCGGGGGATCGGCCCTCATGGGGCCCTGCTGTGGCTTCGTCGCAGGGAGGAGATGCGACACCAGCACCACCAGGGGGGCCACCTCCAGCGAGGAGGTCTACGATGCCTCCCCGAGCTGGAGGCTGGGGACGTCCCGAGCGAGAGGGGCGGACCACCCTACTTCGTGGCCCCCTGAGGGCCGCCGGGGCCCTCCCTGGCAGGCCCTCTGGCCAGGATCGCCTTCGTCGGCACCCCGTGCAGATGTAAATCGGGCATGTCCCTCTGCAGGAGGAGTATGCAAGAAGAGCTTATGAGTAGTCAGGGGGAGAATATCGGACGACCGTCCGACTATTTTTGAGTATTGCTGTCTGTTAATCAGATGTCATCCGCAAAAAGTCTGGGCGTCTCCCCTCCAGGTCGCTCTCCCCCTTGGGGCGAGGGGGCTCTGCCCCTCCCTCCGCCTTCTTCCCTCCCTCCTCCGCAGCGCCCGAGGTTAACACTCCCCGAGATCTCTGCCCCAGTGAAGCCTGCGGGTCGTTGCCAGCGTCCCAGGGCCGAGCGCGCGATGGCGCGCCACGGTCGCGCGGTGGCCCGTGCGGTCCTGTTGGTCGCGGCCGTCTCCAGCGCGGGCTCCGCCGGAGGGTCGAGCTGCGGCCGCGAGGAAGTGTGTGCCGCAGAAGACGTCGAGGCGGTCGAGGAGGCCTCTATGGACCGTGGTCGGCGGGCCACCGAAAGGGGCCCAGGTGCCCAGGAGTGAGCAGACGGATCCAGAGGCCCCAAATCTAGGCTTCCAAGATGGTCCGAGCAGATGGGATCGGAGGATCGCGCCGCATCGCCGGTGCATCGCAGATGCGGCTCGATGTGGAGCCCGATGTTCTCCACGCCGACGGTACCGATGCATCGCCGACGTCGCCGATGCTTCGCCAATGCATCGGTGATGCACCGGCGATGCGGCGCGATCCTCCGACCCCGTTTAATCGAACCTGATATGGCAGGCCTCTAGTAAGTGAGCACGCGGACCCAGAGGCCCCATAGCGGTCCAGATGTGAGGCTTATGCGCCGTCTGGGTGGGGTGCCTGCTAGGCTGTCTCCGTTTGGCTGTTTGTTTTGTTCGTTGGCCTTCTGGCTGGCCTGCTTGGCTAGCCCTTCGGGCCCCGCGCCCTGCCGGGTGGTCAGCCGACCGCGGCACGATGGACACGCTGAGGGTGGAGCTCCTTCAGTCGAGGCGTAAGCTTCTGCCAGCCGCTCGATCAGCGGGGCAAGCGGACGCCGACAGCAGCCTCGGCCTCGCAGGAGGTCAGGGGGGAACACTGACCGTTGCCGAGGCCGCTGCCTTGGCCTTCCCTCGTCCTCGCCTGCTGGGGCCTCCTGGGGAGGTTTTCGTCGCCACAGCTGGGTTCGCCTCAGAGTCCTGGTAAGACCGCGCCCCTGAGAGGCTTGGCGAGGAAGCCGTGGTGTCGACATCGTGTTGCTCCCCGAGCAGGCGCGCGCACCGACCCCGCAGAGCACACGAACAACATGAACGCTAGCTTGCTCCAGTCAGCGACGAGCGACCTTGAGCACAGGAACGGCACCATGAACGCTAGCTTGTTCCAATCAGCTTCGAGCGACCTTGAGCACAGGAACGGCACCATGAACGCTAGCTTGTTCCAGTCAGCGTCGAGCGACCTTGAGCACAGGAACGGCACCATGAACGCTAGCTTGTTCCAGTCAGCGTCGAGCGACCTTGAGCACAGGAACGGCACCATGAACGCCAGCTTATTCCAGTCAGCGTCGAGCGACATGCCTTCGGTATGCAGGAGGCAGATGTTGCGATGCGGCTGCCGCAATATACCCAGAGATGGCAGTATAGATTCGTGGGCGCCGAGCCAGTTTGGAACCTCGTCGACCGTGTTCAAATTCGATTGCTATGGCAATAGTATCTGCTGGGTCTATGAGCGGAGAGGTGGCGTAGGGTATTTTCCAAATTCTGTGTGCCCGGGGACAAAGTATGAGGAATATTTCACGAATGATGACGGGAAGCCTGTCATCGCGAGGACTTGCTGCACCGGGGACATGTGGGCCCCGTCCCCGACGCCCTGGGACCCGTGGAATCCGTCCCCGTCCCCGTGGTCATCACCGTCCCCGTGGTCATCGCCGTCCCCGTCACCGAGCTACGACGGGCATGGATCCAACTGCGCTGCCGCGCGTGATCGCCTCGCGCTTGGGTGCCTCTTGGTTTGCGAGTTTCGGGGGGCCTGCGTGACACTCCGACTTTGTAGCCTCCCCGTATGTTGCTCCCATCGTACCTAAGGACCACATAACCGAACACAAATCGTGCACCCGGAAACGTATCGAAACAATGTCGAACGAGTATCGACTCCTAGGGCCCGACACGTGAACACACAATCCAGTTTCGGTACTTTCTTGGAGCTCGAAATTCTTCCTGGTGATCAAGGCGAAATCGGCTGGAACATCATAAGCCTCCCCCCTTCGTCGGGAGACTGAGCGCGCGGATCTTTTTGTTCGAAGGTTTCCGCCCAATCCGGGATATAACTCCCAGCTCGCCCAGCTCCTTCGGGGAGCAGCGGGAGGGAGGACGAGCGGGAGGGGATGGGGAGGGAGGGAGGGAGGGAGGGAGGGAGGAAGGATGAGGAGGAGGAGGAGGAGGACGAGGAAGGGGAAGGAGAAAGAGAAAGCGGAGGAGGAGGAGGATATTAGATTGAGGCCAGGGGGGGAGGAGGAGGAGGAGGAGGAGGAGGATTGAGGAGGGGAGGATGAGGAAGAGGAGGAGGAGGAGGGAGGAGAGGATGAGGATGAGGAGGGAAGGGGAAGAGGGAGAGAGGAGGAGGAGGAGGAGAGGTAGGAGGAGGAGGAGGAGAAGTGGTGGAGGAGGAGGAGGAGGAGGTCGAGGGGGAATGTCGAGCAGAATGGGGATGCGGATCGAGGTTGTTTGGCGGGGTCTTCGGGGACTCGGGGTTTCTGGGGATCTCCGCGGGGACCCTCGGCAACCTTTGGCAGCCTCCTGAGACGTTTGGAGACCCCCAGGGGCCCAAACCTTTCTAGGGACTCAAATGGATCTGTGTCCAGGAGCCGCTTCTTGGCTTTCTGGGATTGTCAAAGACGGAACGAAAACCGCCCCAGGGGACAAGGGGTTTTGGGGCCAGCGACTCGAAAAGTGAGGCTGTCCGACGTCTTGGCTGGGGGCCTTCCCTGTGGCATGAGCGGTTGCTGGGATCGGGTGATTCTTTTGGTTTCACCTGCCCGCTCCCTGGAGCGCAAACCGAGCCGTCCTCGGTCGCAGACCAGCCCAGAGCAGAAGCAGAGAGACGTCCGAAGGGCCCGCGCGCTTCGTGGGTCCGCGGCATAGCCGTGCCGAGGCCCCGCGGGTGGACCGTGCAGCGGCACATCCAAAGGGGCGTCACCGTTCGAGGGGCCCGCGGGCATCACCGTTCGAGGGCCCCGTTTCAGCTGTTCGCCCCTGGTGGCGCCTCGCGGGCGGCCCTCCCCGCGCGGCCCGCATGCCGGGCCAGGGGCGATCTGCTTGGCCGGCCCAGAATCAGCCACGCGCAGAGGGGGGTGGCCTCTTCCTCTCCCCTTCCTCTCCTGCCATCATCCTCCTCTCTCCTCCTCTCTCCTCCTCCTCCTCCTCCTCCCCCTCCTCCCCCTCCTCCCCGGGAGGGGGGAGGGCTGCCTAGAAGCACCCCTGCTTCCTCGAAGGCGCGGGCCTTGTCTGTAGATGTAAGGCCAGCGCCTTCTAAGGAGCTGCCTCCCTCCAAGAAGCCCTCCCCCCTCCCTCCACCCCCTTGTCGGGGTTCCAGCTGAAAGGGGGTGGTGCAGTAGACGAGGTGCAATAGTCAGCATGGTTTCACCGATCTTCATCCCCATCCCCATCCAGACCCCCACCATCTCACCCCCCCAGCTGGGGACACACCCTTCGAAATCTAACAGAAACTGCCGCATGTATCCCCATCGACGGGGGTAAACTGGCCAGTGAGACCCAGATCACGCGAGTGGGGACAGGGATCGGGTCAACGATGCTCAAATAGAACTGTGGGGTTGCCGTGGATTTGGGGCGTGCAATACCTTCCAGTGCGCAAGTGCATTGCTGGATGTTCGCGTGCAATACATGAGCTGCACTACAGTGCAATCCAATCCTCTGGCGCAAGACACGTGCAGTAGTGTTGCCCCACATCTATTGCACCACCCCCTTTCAGCTTAACGCCTTTTTGGGTCAACCAAAGGTGTGCAGGGAGGGAGGTCCAGCGCCTGCCCACGAAATCCGCGCGGGCCCCAGAGGGTTCATAGCACGTATATCTTGTGTTGAATGTGTCAATGGTGCTAGAGATCTTGCCTTGTAAGGGTCAGCGAGGAGACTGTAAAGAATCCCGAGGGCTTACCGCACGCCAGCCGCCGCAAGAGGCGGCGGCGGCGACAGGCGACGCAAGTACTACGGTGGCGGCTACAGCACCTACTACGGCGACGACCAGTGGTGGCGGTGAGTGCAGCAGCGTCGCCATCTCAAAGAAGAAACACATACTAACATCGATACTCCTCCCTCGTTCTCGCCCTCCTTGACCTCCTGGGGGGCCCTTGTCGCCACGGCCGGATTCGCCTCGGAATTCTAGTCAACGACGCGCCTTGGGTGAGGTTCGGAAAGTATCGGTGTCTTTTGGTCCTCCCACCGCCGCCTCAACCTCCCCCTCATCGACGTCATGCCTAATCCTCTTGATCAGCTTGAACCAACTCCAGGAGACGATGAGAGTGTAAAGGTGGTCCCAGGTCACGTGGATTTCTCCCTTCTGATCGTGCTGTTGATCCTCTGTCTTTGTGCTCGAGTGATCATGGACCGCAGCGCTCGAAGAGAGCACACCACATTCGAAACGCTTGACGCCTTTGTACGACCTCTTCCGGTAGGATCACAATGGTGTTCGTGAGGGTTGCCAGAGATGAGGCCTACGGCCCACAGCATTCATATGTGCAGCAGTGTTCTGTCGTGACGTTTCCGCGTTGCGCCAGGAGTTCATCTTTCCGTCCACCATGTTGGTCGAATCCGAGTTTCACATCGCGTTTTTCTTGTTCTTGTCTGGAGTTTCCACTGATTTCCTCGACATCTTCAGTGTCGAAGCCGCGGAGCGGATCGCCACATTGATGATTTTGTCCCGCGACGTCGGTGAGCGGCAAGGTGGCCGTCAACGCTAGCGACCAAATCAGGCGTGCAGTTCCCGCCGAAGCGGACGCGTCGCCCGAGAGACCACGCGATGTTGGTGCTGGCAGCTCCAGGGATCGGGGGGGTCAGCGTGTACACGTATGGGTAGTCGAAGGCCAGACTGTCAGATTGGATTGGGCCCCAAGGGCCAATCTGGCCCGGCCAAACTGGATGATTTGGGTTATTCGCCAAACTGGATTCGCGTTGGCTCCCTCGCCGGATTGCCCCCGTTTGCCAGATTGGGCCTGCCAGATTGGCGCCAGATTGGCTTCGACTACCCAGACTTATGCGAGCAGGTGCGGCGTGGACCACAACTTCCCAGATGTGCTGGGAGCAGTGCAGGCCCGAAGGAGGCGCGGACGCGGACAGGCGGCCGTGAGGTCGTTCGATCAGATGCTGGAGAAGGCTCCGCTTGCTTATATGCTTAAATTCAGCGGGTTTGCTGACCTAACTTCATGTCTTGGTAGGAGTGCGCTGGGCACTAGACAGCAAGGCCATGCCCAGGTACAAGGTAACAGATAGCATCAGAGACACTCTCCTAGTTGCTTGCGTGGGAAGACCCTGTGCACTGAATGCGCCAATTCACCAACATGGCCGTGTCCAACAAGTTCTTCCAGCTTGTCGCCGAAGCTCTCGATGACGAGCTCATTCAGATAGACGGAGTGTGGCTTCTCGACGTAATTCGAGCATACGGGATCGAATTGTCGCCGAGTGCCCAGATCCGATTGCTGGCTCTGTGGGGACTTCGGCTTCCAGACAGCAAGCTAGGATATGTTATAACTATGATGCGGGTACGTATCATCTTCAGCAGATGAGTGTACCGAGGCATCGTTGTGGCCCCACGAGCGCTCCGATCCGGAGTTCGCTTCGACGGTGTACCCAGACGGAGGAGTTAGGAATCAAACTGTACCGGGATGTGCACAATGCAGTGTTGGGTGCCCGCAGTCAGCTTGGCATGTACGACGAGGCCCCTGAGTTTTTCATGAATATGGTTGGCCCTTTTGTGGTTCCCCATGTAAACACGTATGGCGTCGTGGTCAATTTCAAGTCGTCCAGTAACCAAATTGAGAATAGCATCGCCCTCTTCAAGACGATGCCTCGCACTATGCCTACCAACGCGCAATGTCTCCATAATCGCGCTCGATCGCAGTCCATACGCACGGGAATGGTTCGAATCTGAGGTTGATAAGACGGCGCCGCTCTGCAAGAGCACGTGCGGTTTTCTAAATGAAGCGCGAATGAACATCGGTCTGAATTCTTTGGCAACCAAATTCTTTACTGATCTCGCGTGGGGGCGAGAGCCACACATGGGATTTGGGAGTAGCGTAAGGGCAAAGGCGAAGTTGCCATTCAAGTTGGCAGGGTAAAGCGCAACAAGCTCTGAATGGCAGTCTGGTATGATTTCTGCCAGAATAGGGGATCGAATGCTGACCTCACGTTTGCGTTAAGTTCTCTCCCGACGTTTTTTTGTTGTTGTGTGTGTGTGTTTGGAGTTTCCATCGCGTGCCGTCGACTCATGCCTCTCATGCGAGGCGCCCAGTTGGATGCAATCCTTCTGTCCAACGTGTCTTTTCAAATACAAGACTTCCTTTGTTTTGAACTACGTGCTCGGGGACACTCGTCGCGATGCCTCGCGCCCGCGCCCAGTCTTTTGTCTGTAAAAGACCTGTGGGCGCTGCGCGTTCGATCCCGATACGGATCTTCCTTCGTTGTGCTCGCCCCCGCGTTCTCCTTAGGGGGCGGCCTGCCAGAATCTTTTCTCTCACCTCGCTGCGCGCAGGACTGAACCGCCTCGGGCCAAGTGATACAGCGAGCAAGCAAGATCGCCGGTGCGCAGAAGGGGTAGCGGGTGGAGTCAGGGCCTTCGAAACGGTCACGATCGCACGTTGGGGCGCTTTCCTGTTCCCCACGGCTGCTGACATGTGATTGCGCTCACAGGCTGTTGCAGTGACCGCGCGATTTACATGCGGCGCGCACCATCGTGGCGTTCGCAGGCTTGGTGTGGCGCGTGCAGGCGTGTTGTGGCCGCGGTGGCCTCTGGACCTCTGTAGGCCCTCGCGGCACTCTTAGCGTTTACAGGCATGGTGCTGTCGCAACATAACGCCGCAATGCTGCGCCGTGGTGCGTGCTCGCAGGTGATTGCGGAGTGGAGCTGTTCGTCAGTTTGGAATCATCCATTAATGGCTCGGGCCCGCCGTGACCACAGCGGGTGGGTGTAGATTTCTTTGTCCGAAAGAGCGCGTTTTGTTGCCGCTTGAAGGGGGGGGGGTTGGAACCCGCGGGGGGGTCCCCACCTCCTCCCCTACGTTTCCTCTCTCCCTCTGCTCGGGCCTCGGCGGCGGCTGGCGGCGGCGGCGGGGAGCGTCGATGAAGACGACGACTTCATTTTCTGCGCAAGCGCACTGCGGCGGCTGGCGGCGGCGGCGGGGAGCGTCGACGAGGACGACGGCGACGACCACGACGCTCCACCTTCGTGTCTGGGTTTTTTGGGTCAGAGTCTCAATGTATGCCTCTGGGGGGTTGTCGGAGGAGTCTCGGGGGCCCTCTGAAGGGCATTTGTGAAGCCTCCTGGGCGCCTCTTGGGTGTCTCTTGGGGCCTCTTTGAGGTGGTGGTGGTGGTTGTGGGCTGTGGTGCTTGTGGTGGTGGTGGTGGTGGTGGTTGTGGCGACGGTGGTGGTGGTGCTGGTGGTGGTGTGGTGGTTGGTGGTTGTGGTGGTTGTTGTGGTGGTTGTGGTTGCAGGTGGTGGTGGTGGTTGCAGTGGTGGTGGTGGTGTTGTGATTGGTGGTGGTGGTTGTGAATGTGGTTGTTGTGGTGGCAGGTTGTGGTGGTTGTTGTGGTGATGGAGGTGGTGGTGGTGTGATGGTGGTAGTTGTGGTTGTGGTGGGTTGTGTTGGTGGTGGTGGTGGCGGTGGCGGAAGTGGTGTGGTTTTTTTGTCGTGGTGGTTGTGGTGGTGCTGGTGGTTGTGGTGGTGAAGGGTTGTGGAAGTGGTGGTGGCGGCCTTGGTGGTGGTTGTGATGGTGGTGGTGGTGGTTTGTTGTGGTGGTGGTGGTTGTGGTGGTGGGTGGCGGTGGGTGGTGGTGGTGGTGGTGGTGGTGGTGTAGTGGTTTGTGGTGGTGGTGGTGGTGGTGGTGGTTGCGGTGGTGGTGGTGTGGTGGTTTGGTGTGGTGGTGGTGGTTGTGGTGGTGGGTGGTGGTGGCGGAGTTGGTGGTGGTGGTGGCGTGGTAGCGCTTTGTTGATGTGGTGATGGTGGTGGGTTGTGGTGGTGGTGGTGGCGGTGCTGGTGGTGATTGTGGTGTGTTGGTTTGTTGTGGTGGTAGTGGTTGTGGCGGTGGTGATGGTGGGTTGTGGAGTTGGTGCTGGTGCTGGTGGTGGCGGCGGTTGGTGGTGGTGGTGGTGGCGGTGGGTTGTGCTGCTGGTATTGGTGGTGGCGGTTGTGCCGGTGGTGGTGGTGGGTGGTGGTGTGGTAGATTTTTGCGGTGGTGGTTGTAGTGGTGGTGGCGGTTGTGGTCGTGGTGGTGGTGAGTTGTTGTGGTGGTGGTAGTGGCTGTGGTGGTGGTTGTGTGGTGGTTTGGTGGTGGTGTTGCTGGTGGTGGTAGTGGTGGTGGCGGTAGTTGTGGTGGTGGCGTTGTGGTTTGTGGTTGTGGTGGTGGTTGTGGTGGGCTGTGGTGTTGGTAGTGGTGGTGGTGCTGCTTGTGGTGGTGCTGGTGGTGGTGGTGGTGGTGGTTGGTGGGTGTTGGGTGGTGGGTGGGTGGTGGTGGTGGTGGTGGTGGTGGCGGTGATGGTGATGGTGGTTGTTGTGGTGGTGGTTGTGTGGTTTGTGGTCTTGGCGGTGGTGGGTGGTTGTGGTGATGGTGGTATTGGTGGTGGTTGTGGTGATGTGGGTTGTGGTGGGTTGTTGTGGTGCTGGTGGTGGTGGTGTTGCAGTGGTTCGTGTTGTTTGTGGTGCTGGTTGTGGTGGTGGTGGATTGTGGTGGTTGTGGTGGTGGTGGAGGAGGCGGTGGTGGTGGTGGTGTGGTGGTTTGTGTTGGTGGTAGTGGTGGTTGTGGTGTTGCCTTTTGAAGCCTCGTGGACCTTCCTAAGGTGAGGGCTCGATGTGGCGATTTGTGTTCCCGCCCTGTGGCCTCTGGGCCCTCTCTGGTCATCGTCGCTGCGTCCCTTCCGTCGGCGCTGCTTGCGTCCGCCAGCGCCGGCGCCGGTTCCCGCGCGGGGGGGTGGGTTCGGGCCGCCCCCCCCCTCCCCCTTGTGGCCTCTGTGGTCATCGTCGCTGCGTCCCCGACGTCGGCCGTGCTGGCGCCGGGGGGTGGGGTGGGGGTTGGACCTCCCCCCTGGGAGGGCAGGGGGTTCGGGAGGGGGGGGGTTAGGGGGTAGGGGAGTCCCCGTGGTTCTGATCGACAGCGTTGAATGGGGGGGGGCCCCTCGGTTTGACGCGCGCCGCCAAATGTTCCCAAGGCAAGCGCCCGTGAAACGCGCTCTCTCTTTTGTCCACACGTGGCTTTCCAGCAGCATGGTGATAATCAGGGCAGATGCAACAGGACATGGAAGGGCATGGAGGAAGACGGACGGAAACGGCGACGGCGATGCCGATTTCCAGAGGCCTCCAGAGGCCCCTAGACTTCAACGGGAGGGCCCCATGGGGTCAAACGTTGGCCCTGGTTCATCGAGGCTGCCCTTGCGCCGCAGCCTCGGCTGCAACCGAAGATGTCGGAGTTGCCTGGCCTGATGTCGTAGGATTTGTTTGGCCTGGACGTTCCAGAGGTCTGTGTGTCTGGAGCCTACATTTGCGCGCGCGCCCGACGGCCACTCCGATAGTCCCTCCCCGCGTTGGCCGAACTTGTGACCACCACCGCAAAGCCGAGCGTCCTGAAGGACGCGTGGGCAGGAAAAGTGCGCAGTTGGCAACCCTTCAGGACATGCAGGGACGACGGTGCCAGTCGATTGCGCGTGCACGGAAGATTTGACCGGGGGGAGCAAGTGGAACGCAACGCAGAGAAGCGGAGCGAATCACGACTGCGAAGCAGAGAATCAAAAAGGCCCGGTTGTGAAACGGAGGAGGGTCGAGAAGGGAAGGGAGGGGAAGGAGGACGAGGAGAAGGGGGAATGGCAAATTTGGGCATTGGTTATCGTATTCGGATGTTCTTCGACTAGTCGTAAACCGCAGATACCCATTGTTGTCGCGGTTGTCCACGCCTGCGCTTGACAGCTCAATTATTTGGCGTCCCCTGGCGATTGTAAAACACATGCCTCACCAAAGAAGTAGGCCCATGTGATGCAATTTTCTTAAGCAGCTTAGTTTGGCTATCAGACAATACTTCGGAAAGCGGTTTCACCCCTGCCTTGTTGAAAACGCTTGCGTTGGTAACCCTTGAGAATACTGAAAGTATTTATGCCCAGTGTTCTTTTTAAGCAGCGGCACTGAACAAACGTCGAACCTCCATCTGTCTGCCATCAATAACCACATTGGGCCCAATGAGTACAAGAGCTTGCTCAGGACGACGCTGTCGTAGATCTTATGCTTGCGTTCCCACCCTAGAGATGCACGAGGCCAGAGCTTGCTGATCTGATTGACTGTTTTGCTCGCTATCCTCAATATTCTGCGTAGCTCGGTGGATGCTTTCCCATCGCATGTGACTAAGCCTTCAAACTATACAGCAGCCCAGACAGTGTAAATATGGTTCCCACCAGGCGTCGTATTTCTGTGGTGTGTTGCAATTTGCAGGTGTACTGGTTTCCCCACGTTTGTGCGTTTGCACTGTTTTCCCCCAAACTTATGACGAGGTAAGCAATCACCGAGGTGCTCGCAGGCATGTTCTCGCAGGCCCTGCGGTGCTCACGTGCAGCTTGTGTCGCTCGCAGACTGTTCTGATACTGGTCTGCCCCACGTCTGTTCATACTGCTGTGGTATTGTTGCACCTTTCTGGATGTCCCGACGTCTTCTGAGAGACTGTCAGCAGTCTCCGAGGGTCTCCAGAAAGACCTCTGCGGGCCTCCAGGGGCGTCTAGATGACGTCGTCGTCCTCGTCGTCGTTGGTCGTCGTCGTCGTCGTCGTGGCCGTGGTCGTCGTCGATGGCGCGCCTTCAAACTTGCGCGGACGCCGCCGCCACGAGCCCCGCCGTTCCCCTCGCTCGCGTGACCCTCTCCTCGCCCCATCGTCCCCGCCCGCAGGGTCACGGACGTGGTTTTCTTGAGAGATCGCAGGAGGAGGAGGAGGAGGAGAAGGAGGAGGAGCTGTTACGAACAGAAGATATTACCTGCAAGCGGCTGAGTCGGCATGTTTAGCTGGCTTGTGCCGCACAGTTGCTTCCCAACATGTGCACACTCCATTCACAAGTTCTTCGCAGCTGAAGGAGACCTGTTTGTCGACGCTGGGTCGCTCGCGCCGCAGCATCGGGTCATGAGCATACCAGCAGTCACAGTTTCTCACGAGTTCTATGGAATTTCGGGTGGGTTGGGGTGCTTGTCTCTTCGATGTTCGGTGCCGCACGACGTGCATGCCAAAGGTAGGGATCGTGTTTGGACATGCTGTGTGTGCCACTTCTGCTCCGTGGGCTTCAGCACGTGACGCGCACCCTTGTGCAAGCGCGGTGATTTATAGGCATGGTATTGCAACCAGCGGCCTTGTTGATGAACAGCTGACAACTTGCGTCGCTTCATGGGCAAATGTTCCGCGTGATCACGCCACGGAGGACAGTCCGCCATGCAGATGCTGATGGCTGCGCCGGTGAGTTCCATCAGCTCGCCCCCGTCGGTGCGGCCCCTGCTTCTCTGCTTCGTATGTCCCCATCGTGCTCGCTCGGCATTTCGGAGTTCACAGCGTGTGCAATCGTCAGCCGTTCTTGGAGAGTGTCGAGGTGAACTTGACCCAACGCACCGCATCCCGAAGTTATCCACTCCCAGGCTCCCGTCGAACCCCTGTCTGGTCCGTTGTGCCTCGACTATGCGATCCGAGGATCGGCCGCAGGGCAGTCGCCGCTTCTCTTAAGTACCTTCTCGCAGGCGTGTTTGCTGGTCCGTATTTGCACAGTGAGCCTGTGCCACCCCACACCGCCTGTTGCCAGGGTTCGAGACGCACGGGTAGATGGTAGATGGAGGGGTCCTTCCCGGAAGGAAGGCAAAGGGGTCGGAAGAACGAATTCCATATTCCACGTATGCCCAGAGGGGTGTTGGGATTACGGTGTAAAACTATCCCATCTATCGCACGAGAGATATCGCACCACGTATATGCGACGCGTAAGTCGTGTTGCGTGGGTTGCGCCGTGTGGATTGCGCCGGGAAGCCTGCAACATATGAGGCGCGGCGCACGATTTTCGCCGCGCGGCTGGTGTCGCATCTCTTGCACCACACATATTCCAGCACATAGGTGCATGAAATCGTGTGCACCTATTCTGTCACGGGCACACCGTGCACCATCTCGTTTGTTAGGGATCCACGCTGCCAAGACACAAGAACACACATCTCTCTTTCTCTCTCTCTCTCTCTCTCTGTATCAATGTTCTGTCTCTTCTCGCTCCCTCTCTCGCTTTCTTTCTGTTGTTGCTCACTCTCTCACTCTCTCTCTTCTCTCTACCCTTATGTGCCCCCTCCTCCTGGACGGCATCGCACACCCCTCTCCGGCGTTCGCTTCGTTTCGTTTTCTTGACGGCATCCGTGGCCTGGAAACGGCCCCCCCGAGCCAGAATCCGAAGAACTCTCCGGCGCGGGTGATAGAGCACGACGTCGGACGATGAGCACAGCGCTGATGTCTCCCATGGGCCCGCCGTCGGGGGATGGGCTCCCGACGCCTCTGTCACCCCCACCTCGCCCTCCTCTGCCTCATCCCCATTTTCGCAGGCCTAGAGGTTGACACCAACACCAAGATCGGCGGCGTGCCTCCACCGAGGGAGGACGATGCCGATCTCGGTGATGGTGGTAATATTCTGGCTTCCAGGGTGGCCGAAATATTGCCACCAACCCCGAAATCTAGGATCATCTTCCCCCTGTGGAGGCAATCCCCTGTGTTGGTGTTGGTGCCCATTTCCAGGCCTCCAACATTTTCCTATCACCTCCTTATTTAATGGAGCGCCCCTGAGGGGGCAGACACCGCCGCCCCACCATTTTTGGATACGGGAGACTCTGTGGGAGCGGCGGCCGCTCCGCGCGCGCGAATTGGAGCTCAGCGAGCTCTCTGTCGTAGGGCCCTGAGCCCAGGACGGCCGCAGAGAGGCTGCAGGAACTGAAAGCAGCGAGCTCTGTGTTGTATGACCCTGGGGCCAGGACGGCCGCAGAGGCTGGAGGAACTGAATCAAAACCGTGGGGCTCGTCCCAGGCAGCGCGCCGAGGAGTGCATTTCACATGACCCTGAGGCTGGGACGGCTGCAGAGAGGCTGGAGCAGCTCAAACAAACCCTCGGGTTCGTCCCAGGGGGACTTCCGGAGGGGCCCAAACAGGAGCCGGAATGGGTCAAGTGCGGCGACTTGGGGTGAACGATGAAAGCAGGAAGGGAACAAAAAGCAGTTCGGGTTTGTTTGCGGCTTCTGGAGGCTCTGAGGGGGCCCTCCAGATGGGCGAAATACGGCGCCAAGAAGGCGGCCAGGCGGCCCAAGATGGGTCCGCCAGGTTGTGAGGACGGTCGTAGAGAGAGCATGCCCAGGTTCTAAGATGGCCGCAAGAGCCAGCGGAGATACACGGGAGCCCCGAGAGAGAGAGGCGCAAGGAGAAGTGCGCGAAGGCCAGAATCATCAACATCTTACGTGTTTAACGAGATGTTGTTGGCTCGTCGGGGTGTTTTGGTGCATGTGGCTCGAAAAGAGGTGGAAAGGCATCTGAAACGGCTCAAAGTGGCCTGGAGGAGGGTGACAATGAGCCCAGGAGAGCCTGAGGAGGCCCGACAGGCGGCCCAGTGGGCTCCGGGAGAGGTCTATGAGAGCGCCTGGCGGCGCCTGGAAGAAACGCAGTAAGTCGGGCCTGTCCCTCTAGAGGAGAAGCATTCGAAAATAGTAACAACAATAGTCAGTGTCGATTGTTTGACTATCTTTGACTATTGTGGAAGTAGTTTTTGATCATATTTTATCTTGCGTCCAAAATCCCCTGCAGGGGGACACGCCCGACCTAAGGCTAGCACGTGGAAGGAGGGTCGCCTTGGGACGGACATGGCTGCCAGAAGGCGCCCCGACCGCAGGCGGGGCCCCATGGGCCGGCCGAACGAGCGAGGCGCGGGGAGGACCCTATAGGAGGGGCACCGAGGGCCCAGAGGCACTGGTAGGTGTGAAGAGCGCGCCGGAGAGAAGACTTACACAAAGCATTGTTGAAGACCATGCTGTGGATCTCACACGCCGTACCTGGTGGGGCGGCGGATCGCTTCGCGCATTCCGCCGGCTCACATTGTCTCGCCGTTTGGGGGCCGTGTTTCGGGCCTCTTGGGGGGCCTCTGGGAGGCAGTTTTGATACCTCTTGGGGGCCGTGTCGGGGCCTCTTTGGGCCTCTCGGGAGCTTCTTGGGGCTTCTTGGGGTGCCTCTTGGGGGCCCCTTGGGGCCTTTTGGTGGCCTCTTGGAGCCTCCTGGGGGCCTCTTGGGGCTTACGGCTGGACTTTTCGATTCCTGGTCCCCTTCTTGGGCCCCTCTTGGCTTAGTTTTGGGGCCCTCTTTGGCCGTCTTGGGCGCCTCTTGGGCTGTCTTGGAGGCCTCTTTGGCCGCCTTGGGACCCCTGGGCCCTCTTGGGGCCCTCTTGGAGGCCTCTTGGCCCGTCATGGGGCGATGGTGGGGGGCTCTTGGGCCGTATTTGAGCGTCGGGAAGCCGAACAGATGAGAACGCCCAAATCCTTCAAAAACCAAAGGGATGTCGAACCGTAGCCATTTTGGCTCAAGGGCCGCTTTGGCTTGAGCCGATTTTGCGCCAGCGTTTTTGCCCACATACATCTCGGGGATTCTTGCGAGCGAGCCTCGTGCCATGTACCGCAACCTCCGTCCTGCTGCCCTGAACATGTCCCTGGTTCCTGGGCTGCATCTGTCGACGTCGAAGAGCCGGTGCCTGCTGACCTCGAGCAAGGGCGCCAAGCCGTGCCTGCCAGAGCTGGAGCACTGCGGCGTGACGGGTCACCGCATTGGGTCGATGAGCAGCAGCAGCACGTCGGCTGACGGCGAGAGTCTCAGGGCCTTCAGCCCGCCGGACGGATCCATGTGTGAGCTGCTGGGTGCGGACCAGGACGAGGCCTCCGACTCCGTGGTGGTCGAGCCCTGCGAGCCCACCGTGATGGACCAGTGCGGGCCACCCTTGCCGTGCAGCAGCGTGGTGGTGCGGAGTTCCGTCGGGGCCCCAGCGCTCGGAACTGCAGTGCCTTGCGAGGCGGGCGCGGTCGACGACTCGGAGCCACCGTCGCCGTTTGGCAGCATTCTGGTGAGGTCCGTGCGCCAGCCTGCAACGCAGCCAGAGCGGAGACGCGGCTGGGCCGCGGAGGCCCAGGCGGTCGAAGTCTACGAGGTTGGCGCGGCGGGCCATCGTGAGCCTGACTCGCCGTTCGACAGCATGCTGTTGAGTGCACAGCGCCAGAACGCTTTCACCCGCAGCGTTCTGCGTCCTGCCGCTGCGTGACGCGCGTGCCCGGTGCCGGCTTGGCACGGCCGTTGTGGCGCAGCAGGTCAGTGCGGCGTGTTGTTGCAAGGCGGCACGATATCCTGCTGTGGTAGAGCGCCCGCCAGGAGCGGTCTCATCGCCCCCGGTATCGACGCAATCGTTTTTTTTTCACGACGCGAGTAATTAGACTTCAGCGTCGTCTGGGACACGGTGAATGAAGAGGGTGCGACCTTTCGGCTGCGCAGCCGGAAAGACCGCTATCTTCTGTTGTCGTGGAGCGTTGGCCGGAGCAGCGCTGTCTAACTCAGTTTCGAGGTGATCCATTTTCCTGTGTACGACGCGAGTAGACTTCGACGTCGTCGTGGACCGCGAGATGCATTTGCACGATGACATTTGACCATGGTGATATAGTGCAGTAGGTCTGTTGACTTTTGGAAGGATATCTGGAGGGTTATTGGGGTTCTGGCAATCTGAAAGTTGTTGCTTTTAGATTGCACGACCTTTTGCCCGGGTGGATCTTTGGTCATTGCGAGATCGAGCTCGTTTGAAGAAACATGGACGCAGGCCTAAGTCAGTCTTGTCCTCATGTTTGTGTTTTGCTTTGCGTTTAGCTTGCCTAGTCTTCAGATCGACGCGAGTAGACTTCGACGTCGCTTGGGAACAGATGGCTGCGAGTTAACCATCCTCCACTCTGTCGAAGTGTGAGTTTCGATGCAGGTGACCTCGCGTCCTCGCGAGAATGTGGCGCCTCCTTGCCCAGATTATCGTGGAGACCCGAACAGAGTTTCATTTTTTATGCTCAGCTGCCTCGGCTTCGAGGTTGAGTTTTCACGGACGACGCACACGCACGCACACACGCACACACACACACCCACACTGGGCCCGACTTGCAGGTGTGTTGAGAACCCCGCATGCATTTTTTTGTCAGCAGTGTGTCTGTGTTTGTCGTGGTTACTGGCCTCCTCCTCCAGGAGATCCTCACAGGTCTCCAGAGGCCATCTGAGGTTCTCGGAGGTCGTGGCTAGTCCTCGCAGTCTGAGACTTTGTGTCGCTTGGGCCTGATTGCAATAGTTTGACACAGTGTCCGTCCGTTTTTCGAAACGCATCATTCATTGCATCCCGATTACTCAGGCCGTTTTCCAGGCGGTTTCGCTCAGCTATTGTCTGGCGCCCCGTTCCGCTCTATGCTGCCGAAGCTGCGGCAGTGAGGGTGGATTTCTGGGCCATCGCAGCATTTTGTGCTGCAGTATGCTGTGCTCTGGCACTTTGTGCTACCGCGTTTTGTGCCGCCTACGTTTAAAAAAAACCAAAGGGATGTCGATGGTTCTTGCGACCTGGGGCCATCTTGAGACGCGTCTTCGAATCCTCTTCTGGCGTCGTGTGGGTATCTGCGGCCGTCTGGAGGCCATCTTGGGCGTCTTGGACCGATCGGTCGGCGACTCGGAGCCCTCTTGGACCTTCTGGGACTCTGGGACTCTAGGCGACTGGAGCCCCCTTGGACTCGGAGCCCTCTTCCGTCCCTCTAGGAGCGCTCTGCGGCGCCTGAAAGCCGCGCCCAGAAGGAAACACCATCTCTTTCTGGGACCGCCCTGGGTACTTGTCGTCCGGGGACCCCCAGGAGCCGCCCCGCGCTCGCGAACTAGACATATATTGTTTACCAGTAGCTGGAGCTCTTAGCCCGTCTCTGGCCCGTTGGGCCGGCGAATTTATCCGTAAGGGCTTCGCCCCCTGCCGCCGGCCCCCTCTCTATCAGAATGGGATATATCAGAGTCGCGTGGGTGCGTCTCGGCGCTGCCTTGGCGCATTTGGGATCATCATGCGGGGGCGGATAGGAATCATCAGCGCATATTGAGACGTTGGCTTTATCCGAGTGGCTTTCAGCCCACCCAGCCTCCGTGCCTGGGTTGTGGGTCTGAGGCCTCTTGTGTATGTGTTGGGGGTGTCGTAGGGGAGCCTTTCGGGGGCCTCTTGGCGGCGGGTTGGGCGCCTCTATGGGGCCTCTTGGGGCCTCGTGGGGTATCTTTTGGGCCTCTTGGCGGCCTCTGGGGCGCCTCTTGGGGCCTCTTGGAGCGTCTTGGTGGCCCCTAAGGGCCTCCTGGTGGCTTCTCGGGGCACAGACATAGAACTCCAGCCGCGTCGCGTAACCCCACCCGCCGCGCCTCGAGCAGCCGCCGGCCCTGGGAGCATCGGTAGGCCCCCTCCGCCAGGGCCGGGGCCCCCACCGCCGCTGTGCACCCACCGCAGCGTATGGGGCTCACACACCAGACCTCCTGGCAGTCGACGCCGCGGCTCGCCCGCCCCTGGACGTGCGCCCCTGCTGCCTCGTCTCCCTGGGCACCCTGGGGGTGTGGGCGCCACCGCTGCAGGCCCCGCTCCCATTCTCAGGTCCCGAGCTGCGGGGCCACGGTTGGCCGCTGCTCCTGCCCCGCTCCTGGCTCGCGACCAGAGGAGCAACAGCGCAGCGGTTCTGGCACGCACCACCGTGGGGTGCGCGCCCACTCCCCGGAGACCCCCCTCAAGACCCCCCTGGGTGCCCCCCCCGTGGGCTCCTTGCCCCTCACATGCCGCTTACACCAATACATGCGACCGTCAGTCGCTTCTGTGCCTCACCTGCGCCTTCGCCACCTCTGCCACTTTTACACACGTACATGCGACAATTAGTCGCCTCTGCATTCCCCCATGCTCGCGACCGTTGTCTCCCCCCCATTTGGTGCCGGCTCTCCTGCCGGCCTCCCGCGCTCTGCGCCGCTCCCCCCCCCTCCTCACGCACTCCCGCGAGCGCGGGTCGCGTCCTGCTCTGCGCCGCGTAGGCTGGGGTGTCGCCCTCGCCCTCTTCCCGCCCCGCCGTGGCCCGCTGGCCCCCAACGCCGGCCCTCCCCGCGGCCCTTCCGGGGGCCGCCTTGGCCTCGCGCCCAATACTGCCAGGCGCGCGCCCCGGCTGGGGCTGTCGGCTCGCCTGGTCCCGATGTTTCCATGCCCATCGGCGTGGTTTTTCGCCCCCTGGCGCCGAGCCACCCCCCCTGGCTCACGCCCCGCGTGGCCCGCATGGGGCCCCTTCGGCGCCTCTGCCCTCGTCTCTGGCTCCGGGGCACACAGGCGCGTCGAAGCCGTTTCGCTGCCGTGGCCCCTTCGCCACGGCGCCCCCGCTCAGCGGCCTCCTGCTCCGCACAAAGGCGCCGCCTGGGTCCCTCTCTTTCCCTCTCGCCGCACAGCGGACGCGGGCCGCCGCTACTGGACGCCTGCCCACTCTCTGCGGCACTCTCGCCGCCATGGCCCCCGCCGCCCACCGCGGCTCTCGGCCTGCGGCGGCCCTCCGACGCCTGCCTGGGGTCCGCTGGCCACTCGGTCCGCCCCCCTACCACGTGGGTAGCGTTCCCTTCTGCTCCCCGACGGGATCCGACACCTCAGTCGGACTCCGGTCTTGGCGATCCGGACTCCCGCCCGTCGAGCGCCTGCATGTCAGCTGGCCTTTTCACTGGTGTCGACGCGCGGCTGACTGCCTTCAGTCTGCTTGCGTTGTGCCTGTCCCACGGCGCAAACTGCTGTTCGATCGTCGGCACTCGCTCGTTCCGCCGCCACCCGCATTGGCTTCGACGCACCCGAAGGCTTGCTCCCCTTGCAGGGATGCATAACCCTTGCCGCGCTCAGCCCCCCGCGTGCTGCCCCTCGCACAAGCGCAGGCGCTTGCGGCTTCCGCTATCTCCCGCGGGGGTGCCCCACGCCGCAGTCACGGGACACCACACATGCCAGCTAGTTGCCCGCCTTTTTGGGCGTGCGCCTCCAGCGGTTGCTTGTTGCCGATGGCACCCCCTCCATGAGCGCCGCGCGGCCCGCCCTGGCTAGTCTCACCTCCCGCTGTTCTCTTGTTGTTTCCTTTTTCTCTTTCTGTCGCAGCACAAAGAGGAAGGGTCCCCCAGTGGAGGCTTTTTGGAGCGTCTTGGGGGCCTCTTGGCAGTCCCGGGCGCCTCTTAGAACGTCGCGGGGTGCCTCGGAAAGCTGTTTTGGGCCTCTTTGGGGTCTTTTGGGGGCTCTTGTAGACCTCTTGGGCCTGGTCGCCTCTTGGAGCTCTTTTGAAGCCCTTTTGGGAACCTTGGGGGCGCTCTTGGAGCCATCTTGGAGCCGCCGGAACCGAAAAGGCGCGAAAGCCAAAAACATTAGTATCCCCGAGGTTTTGGAAGGATTCTGGCCTCGGGAAGCTCTGTGGCCACTTGTGGCCGTCTTGGGGCGGTCCTGGGGCCTCTTGGAGCATCGTGGGGGCCATCTTGAGGCATATTGGGGTATCTTGAGCCATCTTGGAGGTCATCTTGGGCTCTCCCAAACACTTTGGGAGTCATTTGAAATAGTCCCCCCCAGGAGGCCAAAATGCAGAGCGTCTGCGGAGCTCCTGCGTAGATTCTGACGAGCTTCTGAGGAGCTCCTGCAGAGTTTCCGAAGAGCTCCTGAAGAGCTTCTTCAGAGCTTCTTCAGAGCTTTTGCGGAGCTTCTGCAGAGCTTCTCTGGAATCCGGCAATTGGTCGGGTCCATGGGAGTTCCTAGGATTCCCCCAGAGGCCCTTTTCAGGAATCTGGGAATTGGTGGGTCCGTAGGAATCTTTAGGACTCCCGAAAACCATTTCTTTGGATTCAGGCGAGCTCTTAGAACGAATAGCATCGGAACCGCAAACGAATCACATCGGAACCGAATACGAAAACACATGGGGTTCGTATGCGAATCGCATGGGAACCATATATGCGTCACATAGGAATCGTAGACGTGTCATGGCCATGTCCGAGCTCAGACACATGTGTTTGGCTGAGATCATGATCGGCCGTCGGTGATTGGACCGGTTGGAATCGTTTTTTCCTAATTCCCACAGGGCGGCCCAAGGGCTTAAGGGAGTTAAGCGCACCCAGAAGCGTTCGTATGATCTTTCCCTAAAACGAAACCTTTTTGAGGCGGCCCAACACATCGGAACCACTTCGGACTGATCGCGACTGGTTGTGATCAGTCCGAAGTGGTCGACGATCGTTCCGAAGTGGTTGCGATCGGTCTCCATCGCCTCTTGGGGCCCTCTGGGGGCACCCTTGGGAACCCTGGGAGTTCTCTTGGGGCCGTCTCGGAGGAGATCGATCAAAAAAGGGTCGACTTCTCCTTCCCAGGAGGCCAACATGGGGCCAAAACCTGAGTAAAGCCAGTGATGTTGGCTTCCTCGCCGAGGCCGTCGTGGACGCTCCGACCGCTCGCGGAGCGCCCCGGCCAGGGGAGGGCGCACGGGGAAGGGTGAACCCCTCCTTGGGGGGAATAGGGAGGGGTGGAAGATGAACCGCCCTAAACCACCCACGCCCAGAAGGCTGGTGGGATTTTCGGTTCGTGGTCCTTGCTTGGGCCCCTCGTCGGGCCGTCTTGGGGCCCTCTTGGGCATGCTTTGGAGCGGCCTTGGGAGCTCATTGACCCGTCTTGGAGCGCCGTACACACGAAATGGCGAGCAGACCAAAACCGTTGAACCACCGAAATAACATCTGCTAGTTTAGCCTCTTGGGACTCTCTCGGGAAGCCTCTAAGCCTCTTTGGGCGCTCGTGGGGCCTGTCTATGCCCATCTTGGGCCGTTTTGGAACCATCTTCGGGCGCCCTGGAGCGCTCGTGGATTCGGCAATGTGAATACGAGATAATGTGCTAAAGTTCCTGGCTTCGCGGACGGTGTTGCTGGGTAGTGCTCGATGGTTTGTTGCCTCGAGGGCGCAACAACCGTGACATTCAATGGAAGGAAACGATTTTTAATAAACTTAAAAACTTTCTGGGGCGGACGGTTCAAAGAATTGTTTCCCGGGCCTCCTCGCCCCCGCAATAGCGGGGGGGCAGCCCAGGCAGACGGGGGGCTTACAATTCCGGGTTGCCTGGAAGGCCAGGGGGGGGGAGCACGGGGTGGCGATCCAAGGCGCGGGGGCCAGGGGGGTGGACGGGGTGATTTTTCAGGGCGAGCTCGTCCTCCTCGTCCTCCTCGTCCTCCTCCTCCTCCTCTTCCTCCTCCTCCTCCTCCTCCTCTTCCTCCTCCTCCTCCTCCTCCTCGTCCTCCTCCTCCTTTTCCTCCTCCTCCTCCTCGTCCTTCTCCTCGTCCT
>CAUYUJ010018497.1:92290-112290 GCA_963575745.1 Prorocentrum cordatum
CAAGGAGGGAAGACGGATGGGGATCATGGACAGGACATGACAGGCGCTCCAAAGAACCTCTGATCGACTAATTTACCACGATCTACTCTAGGTTCGGAGGAAAATCCCCCAGGGGACTTGAAAGCGGGGCGAGGTGGACTCTCGGAGCATCGCCGAAAACTAGCGTCCCGCCCCGAGGACCGCCAGGGGCACGCGTTACCCAAGACAGTGCCCAGCGAAGAGTAGGGAGGACGACACGATAACGAAGGGAAACGACTACGGCCCCAGGACCGCAGGAGGACTCGGAAGACGGGGGTTTTAAATATTATACAACACATACTGAATCAGAGGCTTCCCGACGTCTACCAATCCACTCAGAAGATTCGGGCCTAGATCTCGAAGCTCGAGGCGGCCTTGGGGTCGAGGAGGGAGGTGCCGAAGCCGTCGGCGGTGGTGGCCCCGAAGCCGTCAACCTCGGAGCAGGAGAAGAGAGCGGTCTCGTAGTCGGGAGCTTCGGAGCAGTCGTAGCCGGGCTCTGAGCTGTAATACCCGTATCCACAAGAGAAGCCCGAGCCGAGGACACGTCATGAAGCTGAAAGCCCGCTTCCGTCACTCCATAGTTCTGTACCAAAAACTGATCGCCAATTTCCTGCTCATTCACTGTACCCTTCATGTCATCTGTCTGCGTCTCACTCTGGTGGCTGAGCGGGGGCGTGGCAGCATGAAGAAATCGACTTACGCTTTCGTGACAACTTCCGGCCAATCCTGCAGCTCGCGCTCCATATGGCTGACTGGCGCACGCCCCTGCTTCCACCCCGCCCCCGTCTGGACCATAGAGCCGATGATACACTGGCAGATCTCTGGGTGCAGGTTGAGCATGAGCTTGCGTGTGCTGCCGTCGTACCATCGGTCCATCTTGCAGAATTTGACCATGTCGCACCTCTTGGCCATGTCCCAGGTCTCGATGACCTGCTTCATCTCCAAGGTCTTCTTGGCGTTGGCGGCTCCTACTGCGTCTTTGCGTTGAAGTAGCGCCATGAGGAGGCCGCCGAACACCCACAAGTGTGGGGGACCGTGTGCGTGGCCTTTGCCCGATGCGGTGACGGTTTCGTTGTACTTCAACCCCTGAGCGCCCATCTGGATGGCCTCCTGGCTGGTGCCGTCGAGGATCAGGCAGTCGAACACCACGCCCTCGAGGTTGCGCTTGGATTGACCCAGCTGGAGTGGGAGCTTCAACATGAGCACCTGCAGTGCCTCTGGGCGCCCATGAAGCCGAGGTCGGACTTAGCGTGCTGGCCGTCGTTCTTGGCCGTCACTCTCCGCGGCTGCTGGGCCAGCAGCCCTGGTGCGTTGGATCCGCCCTCGGCGGGGAACATCGCGGTCCCGACTCGCTGGGGCTCCCGTCAGATGGCCATTGTGTCCTCCCCTCGCACTCGATTCAGCACCGCAGCAGGCGGAGGGCGAGGAAGGTGGTGTGAAATGACGTGATCGTTATACTCGTCAATCGTGTCGAATATGATGTCGCTGTACAGGCATCGATTTTCACTCGGGGGTATAAGAGGCCATCGGAACGAAGTTCGACCCATTTGGCAAACTCGACTACCCCACGCAGTTCGGACATGTTGGCGAGTGATGTCTTTAGTAGAGAATGTGTGTTTGCACCATGGGCACATGCTGCACATTACACATGCGAATAGTGGGTTACGCAGGCCGTGTTCGCTTCCTCGAGACTGATACACCTGTGATGTGAGGGCTCCATGGGGAGAAAACGTTTCTTAGCATATCAGTCCGCGCTCGTAAGTCAGCGTGCACACAAATGCGGTGAGACTCTCCTCCGTCGGAGGTTCCATTGCCCGAGCTGGTCTTCGATGGCGGCGGCAGTATGCAGTCTCTCCCTCGGTGAGGATGGCTGCCTTCAAAATCGCGGGGTCCACCGTGAACAGTGCTTCACGCACCTCGTCGTTATGAAAACGAGCAACATAGGAGTAGTCCCATCCCCTCCATCTCTCATAGAAATCCTCCGTCCAACGAATGCCAGCGAAACTCCATAGATCGATCTCCACTTGGAGCGCAATAGGTGAGGTTTAACGAGTTAGGTGCCCACGAGAATCAAGGGCGGGCAGGCCGGTATCCATGGATCCCCAAAGAGCTGCGATGATCTGGGCGTGGGCCTTGGGGTCACGGACCATCTTCTGGACCCAGGCGAATTTTCGGGAGGTTTGTGCGCACTTAGTAGGGATGGCCCTCCACTTTCTACGAAGAGCAGCGTGTGGCAAGCTCGTAGGGTGTGCCCCCGTCCAATCGGTGGCCGTTCCTTGCTCGAGCGTGCGCAGATACTCGGCAATGATGCTGCCAACATGGCCAGCCATTTTTGCAGTGAAAACGTAGGACCCATTCGCCGATACCATGTCCTCGAAACGGTCGAAACTTAAGCTTACTCGGCACATTGCTACTCCAAAGCTTTCCCATTTTAGCCCATCCAGTTGTCATTGCCCATCGTCTATATTGAATGTATTCCATAGTAGCTAGGTTCAAAGAGTAGCGGCCTCCAAGCTACCGAGCCCTCGCTAACACCTTCCCCTCCGCAGTCAATTACCCAAATCGTTATGTTTCGTGTTTGTTTGGGAAGCTAGGCACGAGGTTCCTTCTTCACCTGGTCTTGTAACAGTCCTACTTCTCGAAGGGCGACGTACGCGACGTCTAGATGTGCGTCGCTCTTGTTCGTAAGACGGTGGGCGTCTCCAACCTCTCCACTTGGCACAGGTAACTCATCGAAGATATCATCAGCGAACGCACTAGCACCTCCATCGAGTTCCCTCGCGAAGATGCCGCACTTCAAAGTAAGGTTGAGATGCGGTGGTCGAGCACTTCTCCACTTCTCGAACAGTCGTTGCATGATCTTCGCGAAGATCACTGGTTCTTCAACCGACCCCATCAATCCCCAACACCTGTGTCGTACTACAAGGTGTCTTTCTTCTTTCCATGGCTCCTCCCCCTCCTTCCGTGCAACTCAGGAAGATGGCCGCGCAAGCAGCTCGATGCCGGAACAATTGGGTGTTTTGCTCGCTAACAAGCTCCTGCACTGCCTGTTGTCTTGCCTGCGGGGTAGTAGAGGCGAGCGTATTCGACATGTCGTGGAAGTTGTTGAGGTGGCTGAGTTTCCTTCGGCGAAGGCGAGTGCCCACGCAAAGCTGGACAGCGAGGGCGTCCTCACGCCGTGGCCCTAGTAAACCAACCGTGGAACGCTGCAGGCCAACTCGGGGCCCGCGACCTCAACCCTTTTCTCAGTAGTGTTCCAACCAAACCTTTTCCAATACGGGCACAATACGTGAATGAGTCGTTTCCCACCAGGTCCCTGGTTTCCGTTCGGGTTGGTCAGAGGGTAGCCCCATGAAAGATGCCCGAGCTTAGGGTTTCTCTTGATGGCCCGAAGCCACCAATGTATAGTTCCAGAATGCTCGCTAGCAAGAGAGGGGTGTAGTTCACCTACACGTTCAGCACCCAGACCGAGTCTCGGTTCGTCATCTTTTGAAACGTAGTTGGCGTCGGCCGCCATCAGGAATATCTCCGAGGGCAATTTCCAGCGAGGGGCGGCACGACGTTTTGGACGTTTCTTGAGGAGCTTCAATGTCTGTTGCATGTCTTGTTTTGCCCAATGCCCGTACCACTCAAGATCTTCTGAATTGAGATCCTCGATGGAGGTTGGGGAAGGCTCAAGCTCTGCAGCGTAGTCGATCGCCACGGCGATCATTCCGCCATCGTGCGGAGCACCTTCCAGGAAACGTTGCCGCTCATCTCTGGCGGAGTGCGGCTGCGGGGTGCCATACTTGCGCTTGCGAGGGCCGCCACAGCGCTGGGCAAGCAGGAAAGAAAGACGATGCACTTCGGCAAATCGACGGAGTAGGGCGGCTTCGTGAATTTCAGTTCCGATTCGTCTCCTTCGGTCTGAGTCGCATGAGTCGTCGAAGCTCCAGTCGGATCTCTCGAAGTTCGCTGTGTTCGGTGAATTCGATCGAATTGGACCTCAATACCTCTGCATATTCGTCACCCTGCTCCCGAAGTCGATCCCGAGCCTCCGCTCGTAGTCGCGCAAGTTCGTCCCGTCGGGCTCGCACGCGGCTAACCTCAGGGTGAACTTCCTTAGGCCTGGCTTGAGAAAAGGAGCGCGTTGTATCTCTAAGTCGCGTAGTCCAGCATTGCCAGTAGGCGTCCAGATCTCCACTTTGATTATGTCGGTCTAACTCTTGACACTCCCGAAACTTAATTTCCAAGGCCTCCTGGAACTCGAGTCTATTAGACCCTTCTTGCGAGCTAACGCGATCCTATCACGGTCCCCACGCAGATGGGCGGTCTCCGCGCGGCCTTATGCTGGTAAGCGGTGAACTCCAGGATAGTAAGAACGTGGTCACGAGGTCTAGCATCTGGTATGAGCTGCAGCCGCCTGGCCGCCTTCAAGGTATTAGACACCTCCGAACCTGGTCCTGCAAGCCCATGGGGATCATGTGTGGTCCACCGTGCTCGTGGCCCCGTCGAGGCCGAAGTAGATGGGCCCAGCCTGAGGGTAGAAGGAGCCTACATCTATGAAGTCCTGGGCGACAATCAACTCATCCCAGATCATGTCCCCGATGATGAACTGGTTGCTAAGGTGGTACTCGCCTACATTCGGGATCTTCTCGGACCGCCCCAGACTCAGAGTGCCCAGAGATATCGGGAGCCCATTGCGGTACCCGAAGCCGGTGTTGAAGTCTCCGAGGACGACGGATGTAGAACGAGTCGGTGTTTGATTCGTGCGATCAATAATCCATTTTGCTAGCTCCTTCGATCCCTTCTCGAGTGCTTTCCATTTTTCTTCGTTATCATTTTTGACCGGTGGTAGATATGCCAGGATGAGGGTGAGGTCAGTCGATCCTTTGACCACTGACGGCGAGACCACGTCCCTGAGCACACGAAGGTAGTGTATGAATCTCACGTACATGCTTGAACCCGTTTCTTTATAGATTGGGGCTTGACGGGCGTCATGGCCCCGGCTCCCCCTACGACGTAACGCTCCCCCCCCAATGCGCTCCAGGCAGTGCCGCCGTGCGCATTGGGATCCACGTAGGTGTCCGCGTAGGAATCCGCATATGTGTTTGGTCCGCTGTCGTCGTGGTGGTCGTCGTCGTCGTCGTCGTCCATCGTCGTCGCTCGTGGTTCGTCGCTCGTCGCTCATCGTCGTCGTGCGCGCGGACGCGGCTGGAGCCTGTTTTGAAGTCCGGGCCGATGACGGCAATCATTTGGGGGGGGTCGATGACGTCACGTTTCGCGCAGGCGGCGTTTGGGAATGCTTAGGGATGACGGAGGACGGGTAGCACGAACATGTAGGTGGCGATCTGCACCACAACGCTTGTGTACATCACAGTGCCCGCGTGCACCACAGCGCCTGTGTACACCACGCCGCCTATGTACACCACAGCGGCCGCGTGCAACACAGCGTCAGTTTGTGCCACCGTGCCTGCGGGCACAGCAGCTCCTGTATACACCACAACGCTTCAGTACATCACATCAGCCGTGCGCAACACAGCACCAGTGTACACTACAATGCCTGCGTGCATTGCAGTGCCTTTTTACGCCACGGCGCCTGTGTGCACCACATCAGCCGTGTGCATCACAGCACCATTGTTGTGAATAGGATTTTAGAAGGAATCTTTGTGACAAAATGGAGCGCTTGTGAATTCCAGAGAAACTGTGGAAAGCAACTCTCTGTGGACAAAGGAGCGCCGCTGGAATCCAAGAATCCCCCCCGAATCCGCCCGCATCACCCTAACGCCCATTTGCGTCCGGGAGGCTCCAGCTAAATCGGCCGTCCGAGAACCAAGTGGACCGATTCAATCGACTATTCAGCGGTGCGCGCTGAGATGTGAACGTGCGCTGTAACGCCAAGCCGCGCGAACGTGGGTAAGAAGGAGGAGGAGGAGGAGGAGGAGGAGGAGAGGAGGAGGAGGAGGTGGAGGAGGAGGAGGAGGAGGGAGGAGGGAAAAACGTCGCATTCGATTGACCGAATTTTCTTGGTTTGGCGTTTAGTTGTCTGCAACAAATCCTCACGTACATGCCCTTTCTTCTTGTCCTATGCACGCAGGCAGCGTGGTGTACACCAGCGCTGCGTTGCACGCGGATGCTGTGGTGTAGACAGGCGCCGTGGCCTCCACAGGCGCTGCGGTGCACGCAAGTATTGTGGTGTACACCAGCGCTGCGTTGCACATGGCTGCTGCGGTGTATGTACACCGACGCTGTAGTGCTCCCAAGTGTTGTGGTATACGCAGGCGGTGTGTTGCTCACGGCTGTCGCGGTGTACGCAGGCGCAGTGGTGCACGCGCGCGGCGTGGTGCACGCGAGCGTTGTGGTATACACAGGCGCAGTGGGCAGATCGCCACCTACATGCTGCTCGCGTCGTCGTCGTCGTCGTCGCTCGTCGCTCGTCGCGTCGTGGGCGCGGGCGCGGCTGTGGTGCCAGAACCACACGGCGGGGGGGGGGGGGGCGTCACGTCATACCCCCCCTGCCCTCCCCCCCCCCGGCGCCCGTCATCGCCAAACATAAAGAAACGCGCTCCTTCCGTTTGAATATTCTGTCAATCGTCAACATACATTCAGTAGCTTTGTTGCTGAACGGAGCAATAGCCCATCCTGCCGATATAGAGAATCCTCGATCGAGTGCGACTTCCTGGACCGGTCGGTCTGCTGGTGCTCCGAGCCTGGTGCCAGGCAGCGCCACGACATCAACATTGAACTCCTTCCAGATCTGTTGGGTCCTGCCAACTTCTACCAAAGACAGAGGGTTGGACAACGCCAGTCTCACAAAGGATGACACCATGGGCCCCTGTGGGCGAGCGCGGGCCCCTGGCTCCTCGCCCCGAGTAGCCGTGGGTGGGCCCAGAAATTCACGAAATGTGGAAAGACATGGTACAGTGTGCGGATGCCGCGCGTGGAAAGGGTGATTCCTGAAGCGGCTTGGGGATCATGGAGGGAGGACGGAGTGAGCGAGGAGGATGGTTACGGAAGACGGGCAGCCCTTCATTGGCGCGGATTCTCTGCATATGTTTTGCCTTTTTACCGCCTTCGGGGAGGAATGAAATGAGAAGGAGGAAGGAGGAGGTGGAGGAGGAGGAGGAGGAAGAGGAGTGGAGGAGAAAGTATAGGATGATGACGAGGAGGAGGGGGAGGAGAGTGGGGAGGTGGAGGAGAAGCATGAGGAGGAGGTAGAGGAGGGTGAGGCGGAGCAAGAGGACTGATGGTGTGGGCTCGACAGTCGACGGCGCCTGCCGCAGGGCCAGCGGCACCTCTAAGCACAGGAGGAGGGGAGGGCCAGGAGGTGTACCACGAAGACCTTCCCCCCCTCCTTCGCCTCCTCCTTCGCCTCTTTCTCCTCCTCCTTCGCTTCGTCCTCTTTCACCTCTTCCTCCTCCTTTTCCTCCTCCTACTCGTCCTCGTCCCCCATTCCTTTCCCTTATACATAACTTCTCCCTGTCGCACCTCGAGGCCCTTTTTTAGGGCGGGCCGAGCGTTTCGCCTGAGACTTACTCACCATCTCTGATTCTTAAGCCTAAACATTGGCAACCGTTTCACGGATTGAGGTGGTTTTCAACATGTGTTCTCGCCTTAGCGCGGCGCGCATGCGTTTTAAACATTGGCAGTGGTTTTCAACATGTGGTTCTCGCCCTAGCGCCGAGCACATTCGTTAACATGTTGCAAGAGTTTCACGGATTGAGGGCGGTCCTTTTTCACAATGTGGCTCTCGCTTAGGCGCACATTATTCATTGTTGAAAGAATTTCGCGGATTGAGAAGTGTTATTTTTGAAAGTGTGGCTCTCGCCGTATCGCCGTGCACAATCGTTCTTAAACATGTGCAAGCGTTTCACGGATCCCCATCATCAACGTAACAGAAGTGTGTTGTGGAAGGGTTCAAGATTATGCGGGCGCAACAGTTACGTTGATTTGTTGTGTTGAAGTCCTCGGAATGGCTTTCTGGCACGGTTCAGGATCGCCAAGGCGCAACAGTCAGGTTGACCAGCGGTGTTGGATTCCCGAGAGCAGTGTTTTAGCATGTTTCAGGGTCTTCACACGGGCGTCTTCCAACGAGGCAATGGAAACAAACCGTTGTAGGGGCCAGTGAAGAGGGAGCTTGGAGGCAGGGTATGCTCCAACATCGTTGATGACTCTTGGGTTTCCGCTTGTCCTCCTCCTCCTCCCCGTCCTCCTTGCCTCCTCCTTGCCTCCTCCTCCTCCTGCATCCTCCCTTTTCTTTTCCCTCCTCCTTTTTTCCTTGCCACTCCCTGCGCGCGAGGGAGCATGCGCGGGAGCGCGCGCGCGCGCGGGGACGTGGAGCGGAGCCAGACACGAAGAGCGGGCGGAGAAGGAGGAAGAGGACGGGCATCATAAGGAGCAGGATGCTGTTTGTCTGTTGCTTCTGCAGTGCAGCATGCATTGATGTAGGTACTGTTTGCTGTAGCGTGCGGCCCAGGCAGTTCCAGCAATGCTGGTGGCACGCACTAGCAGTGTGGGCCCGGGCGCAGACGCCCAGTGACGACAAATCGTGAGTTTGAGAAGCAGTCGAACACTTCTGCCAGAGGGGGATTCTGAATCACAGGGAGATTCAAATCCGAACGCTGGGGTGGGATGACATCATATATTAACCCATTGGGCTGGGAAGGAATTGGGGATGATGTATTATTGTGAAGTGGAAAGCCCTTTGGATGGGAAGCACCTTTGGGATTAGGACGGCTGTTGCACAGAAAGCGCTTGGACGGGGATGGATGTGGGGGCCAGGAAAGATTTTTAATCATAAAACGCTTTGGTCGGGGAGGATTTGGGGCTTAGGAGGTTGTATAGACGCCTACGCTTGTGCTTGGACGGGTTTGAGGGCTAGGATGGGTTTTACAATAAACGCGCTTGGTGCGGGAAGGATTTGGGGGCTAGGAAGGGTCTAAAACGAAGACGCTTGGGCTCGGACACGTTTTTGGGCCAGGACGGCGTCTGCAAAGAAAGCGCATGGGCTGGGACAGAGTTTGGGACTAGGGCGGGTTTTACAAAGACACCGCTGGGCTGGCAAAGTGGTTGGTGCTAGGAAGGACTTTTGAACATACTACGCCTTTGCAGGGAAGGGCTTTGCGACTCGGAAGGGAGTTTCACGTCTTACGTATGGTCTGGCAAGATTTGGGGTAAGGGTGATCTTGAACAAAACACAGATGGTGTTGGGAAGGGTGTTCAGTAGAGGAAGGTCTTTAGCAGAAGGTGCTTCGGCTGGGAAAGGTTATGATGCTAGTACGGGTCCTAAAAGGGAAGCGCTTGGGGTGAGAAGTATTTGGGCGACTGGAAGGATTTTGCACAGAATGCAATTGGGCTGGAAATGGCTTTGGAGCTAGGAAGGGCTTTAGAACGAGCGCGCTTCGGCTGGGAATATTTTTGGGCCAGGACGGATTCTACACTGAAGACGCGTGGGTTGGGACGAGTTTTTGGATTAGGAAGTTGTTCTCAAACACAGACGCGATCGCTTGGTCCGGGAAGGCTTTGGTGCTAGGTCGGAGGTCGGATTTGGAACAAGAAAACGCTGGGGTTGGGAAGGATTTTTGAGCTGGGACTTCTACTCAGAAAGCGCTTGGTCTGGGACGGGCTCTCGGGCTAGGACGGGTCTAAACAGAAGACGATTTGATTGCCAAGGGTTTGGGAGTCAGACACGGTTTTAGATAGACACTGGGGCTGGGATCGGATTTGGGGCCAGGACGAATCTCACACAGCAGATGCACGGGCTGGGACGGACTCTGGACTAGCACGGGTTTTCTCAACGACGTAGACAACGTATGTATGTGTATATATATATATATATATACACACATCCGAGGTTTGGGGGTGAGATCGCAGTGGAACGGAGACCCCCAACCGGGAAATCGTTTCGTCTGTTCGTGTCGTGCGTGCGGGCGAGGCAAAGCTGCGCGGGCGCGCGAGAGGAGTGACTCCGCCGTTTCCAGGGCGACGCCAGGACAGGTGCTTCTCTTCCGTCCGCCCGGCCAGCGGTGGCCCTGGCGGTGTCCCGTGGTGTCCCGTGGTGCCCCGTTGAGTGAGATCGATAGTGAGATCGACAAGTGCCCCGTGGTGTTCAGTGGAGTGAGATCGATATTGAGATCGATCGTGAGATCGAGAATGAGATCGATGTGGTGCCCCGAGGCGGCCCGTGGTGTCCCAGACAGTGAGATCGATAGTGAGATCGACAGGTGTCCCGTGGTGTCCCGTTGTGTCCCGTTGAGTGAGATCGATGGTGAGATCGATAGTGAGATCGACAAGTGTCCCGTGGTGTCCCGTGGTGTCCTATGGTGTCCCGCTGAGTGAGATTGATAGTGAGACCGATAGTCAGATCGAGAGGTGCCCCGCGGTGTCCCGTGGTGTCCCGTGGTGGCCCGTGGTGTCCCGTGGTGTCCCGTTGAGTGAGATCGATAGTGAGATCGATAGTGAGATCGACAAGTGTCCCGTGGTGTCCCATGGTGTCCCGTGGTGTCCCGTTGAGTGAGATCGACAGTGAGATCGATTGAGTCAGATGTTGGTTCCCCCCCCCTCTCGCCCCCCCACAACCTCCTTATCACCCGAAGGGTGGCCGTATCGGAGGTGAGGGGGTGAGATCGAAGTGGAACGGAGAGCCCCCCTACCGGGAAATCGGTTTCGTGTTCGTGCGTGTCGTGCGTGCGGGCGAGGCGAAGCTGCGTGGGCGGGCGAGAAATAAGTCTCCTGTAGCTGAGGCGCGGCCGGACAAAAAGTCTCCCTTCCGGCAACCGGTGCCCCGCGGTGTCCCGCCGGTGTCCCGCTCGGGGGCCAGTGGCGCGCGGTGTCCCGCTGATGTCTTGCTGGTGTCCCGTCGGTGTCCCACTGATGATGATGATGATGCTGATGATGATGATGTTGATGATGTTGACGAAGATGATGATGATGATGATGATGATGATGATGATGATGATGATGATGATGATGATGTTGATGATGTTGACGAAGATGATGATGATGATGATGATGATGATGATGATCATGATGATGATGCTGATGATGTTGATGATGATGGTGGTGGTGATGGTGATGGTGATGGTGTTGATGATGATGGTGTCCCGGTGATGCTGATGATGATGTTTACGATGTTGATGATGATGATGGTGATGATGATGATGATGATGATGATGATGATGATGATGGATGGTGCCCCGGTGATGATGATGATGATGATGATGTTGATGATGATGTTGATGATGATGGTGCCCCGATGATGATGGTGATGATGTTGATGATCCTGATGATGTTGATGATGATCGGATGATTTGATGATGATGAAGATGACGATGATGGTGCCCCGATGATGATGAAGATGATGATGATGATGATGATGATGATGATGATGATGATGATGAGGTTGGTGATGATGCTGTTGAAGATGATGGTGATGATGATGGTATCCCGATGATGGTATTGATGATGACGATGATAGTGATGAAGATGATGTCGATGATGGTGCCCCGACGATGATGATATTGATGATTAGGATGATTATGATGTGATGATGATGATTTGATGATGGTGGCCCAATCATGGTGATGATGATGCTGATGCTGATGATGATCATTCTGATGGTGCCCCGATGATGTTGATGATGATGGTGATGATGATGATGATGGTGACGATGATGATGGTGTTCCCATGATGATGCTGATGATGATGTTGCTAATGATGCTGATGATGATGATGATGATGTTGATGATGATGAGGATGATGATGTCCCGATGATGATGATGATGATGATTATGATGATGATGATGATGATGATGAGGATGATGAGGATGATGATGATGATGATGATGATGATGGTGTTTATTGTTTTGCGCATGATCACGATGATGAGATGATTGTGATGATGGTGCTCCGATGATGATGCCGATGATGATGATGTTGATGCTGACGATGATGGTGACGATGTTGTTGCCCCGGCCATGATGATGTTGATGATGATGGTGATGAGGTGATGATGGTAGTGCCCCGATGATGCTGATGATGATGAGTTTGGTGACGTTGATGACGATGATTTTGATGATGATGACGTTGATTGTGATATCGATTGTGATATCGATAGTGAGATCGATAGTTAGACCGAATGTGAGATCGATTGTGAGATCGATAGTGAGATCGATAGTGAGATCGATAGTGAGATTGATAGTGATATCGATGGTGAGATCGATCGATTGAATTAGATCGAGTGAGATCGGGGTTGTAAGATCGATCGAGTGAGATCGATCGAGCGAGACCGATAGTGAGATCGATAGTGAGACCGATCGAGTGAGACGTTGGTTCCTCCCCCCTCCCCGAACCTCCTTTTCACCCGAAGGGTGGTCGTATAGGTAGGAAAGAGCGTGTTCTACCGCTGCTGGCGGAAAACCGAGGGGGGGTCACTACCGGTTCGAACCCCTCCCCCCCCCCCCCCCCCCCTCCGGAAAACCGGGGGGGGGTCACTACCGGTTCGAACCCCTCCCCCCCCCCCCTCCCTCGAATTCCCTCGAAAACCGAATGGGGGGCGGACAGTGGTGGGGACGGTGTTGGTGGGGACTGGTGAGGGGACAGCGGGACAGTGGTGGGGACAGTGGGGGGACATTGGGACAGTGGTGGGGACGGTAGTGGTGGGGACAGTGGTGGGGACAATGGTGGGAACAGGGGGGACAGTGGACAGTGGTGGGAACGGTGGTGGTGGGGACAGTGGTGTGGGGACAGTGGGAATGAGGTGGAAACACTGGGACAGTGGAGGGTACAATGGTGGTGGAGACACTGGTAAAGGCGGTGGCGAGGACGGCGGTGGGACAATGGGACAGAGGTACAGTGGGGACAGTGGTGGGGACAGTGGGGACAGTGGTGGAAACAGTGGGACAGCTCAGTGGGACAGCGGAGGAGTCAGTGGGACAGTGGGGACAATGGGGATAGGCAGTGGTTGGGTCCGTGGAGACAGTGGGGAGAGTGGAACCGTGGTGGGAACAGTTGTGGGAACAGTGGGGACAGTGCGACAGTGGTGGGGGCATTGGTGGGGACAATAGGGACGGTGGTGGAACCAGTGGGGACAGTGGTGGTGAGGACAGTGGTGCTGGGAACAACAGTGGGGGATGTGATGCGAGCGGTGGTAGGGACCGGGAGTCGTTTGCTGGCGGTGCGTGGGGGGGGGGGTCGAACCGGTAGTGACCCCCCTCCGGTTTTCGAGGGGGGGGGGGGGGGTTCTCCAACCGGTAGTGACCCCCCCCGGGTTTTTCGGATCCGGAGGGGGGGGGGGGGGGGGTTCGAACCGGTAGTGACCCCCCCCGGTTTTTCGAGGGGGAGGGGGGGGGGGGAGGGGTTAGGGGGGGGGGGGGGTTTGCGGGAGGGGGGGGGGGGGGGGGGTCCGGCAGGGGGGGGGGGATTTTCGGAGGGAGGGGGGGGAGGGGAGACCCCCGGGCTCCGGAGGAAAAGGTTGGCAATTTTCCACAGTAAAGCGGCGGTGGATCACGTTCTCTCATAGGTAGGTATATACAGGTATGCGAAACCAATGAACGTCGCAGGTTTGGGGGGGACATCGAAGTGGCACCCATAGCCCTCCACTGGAAACTCCTTCTCGGTTTCGGGTTCGTGTCGCGCTTCCAGGAGGCGAAGCTGCGTGGGTGGATGAGAGGAACGACCCCGCTGTGGCTAGAGCAGGTCAAGACCCGTTGACCGCCCATCCTCCCTCGCCGTGGTGTCCCGTCGCTGTCCGCCTCTCCCAAGCGGTGGGCGGGCGGTGGCGGGGTTGTCCCGCCGTCATGTCGCGTCGGTGTCCCGTTGGTGCTTCGTGTCTGCCCCGTCTTTGTCTCGTCGGTGTCCCGTCGGTGTCCCGTTGGTGTCCCGTCGGTGTCACGTCGGTGTCCCGTCGGTGTCCCGTTGGTGTCCCGCCGGTGTCCCGTTTGTGTCCCGTCGGCGTCCCGCGGTTGTCCCGTCGGTGCCTCGTCGGTGTCCTGTGATGTCCCGTAGTGAGATCGATGATGAGATCGACAGTAAGATCAGTTGTGAGAGTGATAGTGAGATCGATCATGATATCGATCCAATGAGATCAACCGTGAGATCGATCGAGTGCGATCGGTAGAGAGATCAAACGTGAGATCGATTGGTGTCCCGATGGTGTCCCGTGGTGTCCCGTCGGGGTTCGCGGGTGTGCCGTCGGTGTCGCTTCTGTGTTCCGACGGAGTCCCGTCGGTGTCCTGTGGTGTTTCCGTGGTGAGATCGGTGGAAAGACCGATAGCATGATCGATAGTGAGATCGGTATTGATGGCGATAGTGGTTTCATTCGTGAGATCGAGTGAGATGAAACGTGAGATCGATCGAATGAGAGCGATGGTGGGTTCGATTGAGTGAGACGGATAGCGAGATCGATAATGAGATCGTCAATGAGATCAGATGTGAGATCGATGGTGGGTTGATGGTATCGTGATTGGTGTTGCGATTTGTTTACCGATTGGTGTCCCGATGTATGATGGTGTCTTGTGGTGTTTCGATCTTGTTTAGATGGTGTCCAGGTGGTGTCGCAACTGACGCCGCGAATGTTGTTCCGATGGTGTCCCGATTGGTGTCCCGCCATCGCAGTTGTCGTCAGTTGGCGTTTGTGTTGCCCATCACCAACATACTTATCACCCGAAGGGTGGTCGTATATGTATGTATGTATATATATATATATCCATACATATACATAGATGTATAATGAGCTTGGCCTATTCCGCCACCATGTCTGGGTGTTGGGTCAGAGGCCTCATGGATGTTGGTTGGGATCTCGTGGTTGGCCTCTCGGGGAGCGATTCTAGGCAGCCTTGATGCATCTTGAGGTCTCTTGGGGACAATTTTTGGCCTCTTGGGGCTGCTTTGGGGCCTCTCGGGGGCCTCTTGGGGCTTCTTGGGGGCCTTTGGGGCCCGTAGGGGCTTCTTGGGGGCCTCTTGGGCCTCCTGGGGCCTCTTGGAGCGGAAGGCTCGAATATTCGGTTCCAATATTCGGTTCCGGGGCTCCTTCTCGGGCCCCTCTGGAGGTTGGAAAGGGGTATGGTGCAAAAGGGGTGTGGTTCTTATTTCATGTAAAGGGGAATATGGTAATGCTATCTATCGCAGATAGCATCGCAATTTCCACGATTGGCACCACACCCCTTTATGCCACACCCCCTTCAGGCCTCCAAACAACTCTTGGGGCTGTCTTGTCGGGGGCGGCAAGGAGGGGGGTGATGACTAGGGGGTGGTGGATATCATGCCGGGGGCCATGATATTTGCGCAGATTTCATGGCGCCTCTTCTTAGTTCATTACGTCCCTGGCCCCCCCGCTGGGCCGCGCACATGCTGCCGGTCATGATTTGCACCCCCCCCTCTTGGACACCCCCTCTTGGCCGCTCCCGATCTTGGGGCCCTCTTGGGCCGTCTTGGGCGCCCCTTGGGCTGTCTTGGAGGCCCTCATGGAGGCCTCTTGGGCTGTGTGGCGCTCTTGGGAGCCTCTTGGGCCGTCTTTGAGCGTCGGGAAGCGAAACGGATGAGAACGCTAAAATCTTTCAACAACCAGTCGAAAATCAGCGATTTGGGCTTCTGGGGCCCCTCCCGAGAAGCCTCTTCGAGGGCCCTCTTGGGCCGTCTTGGGAGTCTCTTGAAGCCCTCCTGACCCGCATTGGGTTCCTCTGGGGCCCGAACAAATCATGCGACAACACGCCGGGAACCCCAGGGGGTACGCGGGAAGGCCAGGGAGATGTGACAATGCGGGCCCTCGTCCCCCTAAAGGCCCCTCAGGAGTGAGGACTGAGGTTCAAGGGATTGGGCAAAGGACCTGGGGACATGCCCACTCCGTGCCCAGAGGCACGGTGGCGGATAACAGAAGACGCATGTGTTGGGACAGATTTTTGGGGTAGGAAGGATTTTGCACAGAAAGCGTTCGAGTTGGGAAGGATTTCGGGGCTCGGGTTGTTTCCCTAAAAAACAAAACGCTTTAGCAGGTAAGGATTTTTGATCTCGGGATCACTTTACGCTTGGGCTGGAAAGGATTGTGGGGCGACGAATGATTTCATATAAAGAGACGACGCTTAGGCTGGACAGAATTTGGAGGCTAGGAATAAGTTTACACAGGAGGCGCCTGGGTTGGAACGGATTTTTGAGACTGTACACAGAAAGCGCAGGGGCTGGGAATCTTTCAGGGCTGGGTATGATTTTAGCGAGGACATGCATGGGCTTGAAAGAATTCTGGGGTTAGGAAGGTTGTTGGACAACAAACGCTTTGGCTGGGACGGGTTATATGACTAGGGAGGATGTGCACTTGAAAACGCCTGGGCTCGGGAAGGATTTTGGGTCTAGGAAGAGTTTCACACAGAACACGCCTGGGCTGGGAAGGACTTTGGGGCTGGGCATGAGCAGACGACATTCGGTCTGGCAACGATTTGTGGGCTAGGACGGGTTTTACATATACATCGTTTAGGCTAAGGAAAATGTTGAGGATAGGGCGGAATTTTCACAGAAGACTCGCGGGCTGGGAAGGATTTTGCACAGAGGACGCTCGGGCTCGGAAGAATGTTGGGGCCAGAGACGATTTGAAACAGTAAATGCCTGGGATGGTATGGTGGGAAATTGGTGTTGGGGCTAGGGGTGGGGTCAACAGAAAGCGCCTGGGTTGGGAAGGCGTTTGGGGCTAGGAAGGGTTGGGCTGGGATGGACTTGTGGGTCAGGAAGGACTTCATATGGAAGGCGCCTGGGTTGGGAAGGATTTTGGGCTTGGACGGATCTCAAGTTGAACGCGCTTTGGATACGAGTCGGGGATGGGGAGAGTTCTGCACAGCACGCGCCTGGGCTGGGAATGGTTTTGGGTCCAGGGAGGAGTTGCACGGACGACGCCGGGGCTGGGACGGATTTCGGGGCCATGCCAGGTTTCAAACAGAAGACGCATGGATTGGGGCGGATTTGAGAGTCAGCACAGATTGCGCAGAGAAAACGCTGTGACTGGGAATAGGATTCCAAATCGGCAACGTTCGGGGTGGGAAATCTTCGGGGGCGAATGAGCATCTCCCGCAGAAGACGCATGGGTTGAGACGGATTTGGGGACTAGGGCGGCTGTCTTGCCCAAACAGTGGATTGTCTTTTATTAAACATGCATGTACGCATACCAAACATTTGTAGTTATTTTAAGAGCGGAAAGCATGTGTTTGGAATATTGTGTGGTGTAGGAAGCCTTTTAAACAGAAGGCGCCCGAGCTGGGAAGGATTCCATAGGCTTGCGCCACATCCGCCGACCCCTTGTATTCCTTGTTCGCTCAGGTATCGCTTCCTTCTCTATCTCCCTTCCCCAGGGGCTCTTAAGGGGGGTCCTTGGTGCATCTGTGGGGGATGAGGCGGAGGAGGGGGAAGATAAATAGATGGAGAAGGTGAGGATGAGGAAACGGCGTCGAGCGGACTCCGGTAGGGGTCCAGGGGTTCATTTCGAGTGGATATCGTCTTCACCCCCCTCTGGCTTTCGGGGGTCCTGTCCGGCGCAAGGAGGACGTCTACAGCCCCAGGGCCGACCTTCCTAACGAATAGGATGCATCTCTTCCTTCTCCTCCTCCTCCTCCTCCTCCTGCTCCTCCTTTTCCTCCTCCTCCGCCTTCTCCTCCGCCGACATTATTTTTATACTCCTCCTCCTCCTCCTCCACGTGAAGAAGAAGAGGAGGAGGAGGAGGAGAATGCGTTTGACCGCTTGTTTTCTATGCAGTGGTGTGTGTGTGGTTACATCTTGCTGATGAGGTCCGTCCAGGACCTGCGGGGGTAGTCCGTTGTCGGCTTGGGAGTCCTTGTTGTGGCTTATGGGGGCGGAGACTCTCGTACGCCTAGAGGCCGACAAGGGGTCGGCCGATATAAATGGTCATTGGCCCATCTTGGGCGTCTTGGAGCGATCATCCGTTTTTTTTTGCTCTCTGGGGCCGGTTGGGGAGTGTCTTGGGAGGCTCCCAGCCGAGCTTGGGCAGCCCAGACGGGGCCTCTTCGGCCTTTTTGGGGACTTCGTGGGCCCTCTTGGGAGCATCTTGGAGCTGAAGGCCCAGAATTTTGGTTCGCCCCCCCATGTTGGGCCACTCTTGGGGCCGACTTCGAGCCCTCTTGGGCCTTCTTGGGCGCCTCAGGCCGAAGAGGCGTATATGACAAAAATATACGTTTCCCAATTGGAATGAAACGATGTTGGCCCCTTGGGCCTCTCTTCGCAAGCATGTTAGAGGCCTCTTGGAGCGTCTTGGCGGCCTTTCGGGTCGTCTTGGGCCCATCTTGGGCGTCTTGGATCGAGCATTATGCGTTTTGTCGTTCTCTTGGGACGCCTGGGGGGTGTCTCGGGAGGCTCCAAGCCGAGCTTGGGCAGCCCAGACCGCCCTGGAGGACTTCGGTCTGGGGTCGAAGTGGGCGGGGGGGGGGGGGGGGGGGGGGGGGGGAAATTGCCGGTTTGGGGTCCTCGGGGGGGGGGGGGCTTATGGGGGGGGGGACAGTCTCGCGCGCCTAAGGACCCACAAGGGGTCGGCGGAGTTTTGGACGAATGAGATGGGAAGGGTTTCTGGATGACGGGTTTTAATACGAACGCGCATGGGCTGGGAAGGATATTTGGGCTAGGAATGGTTTTAAATCGAAAGTGTTTGGGTTTGGAATGATGGTGGACCGATGAAGGATTTTGCAAAGGCAGCGCTCGATTTGGCAAGGATTTAGGCTAGGAGGGAGAGAGAAAGAGAGAGAGAGAGAGAGAAACAAAAACAGAGAGAGAGAGAAAGAGAGAGAGAGAGAGGGAGAGAAAGAAAGATAGAGCCAGAAAAAACAGAGAGAGAGCGAGAGAGAGAGAGAGAGACAGAGAGAAAGGGAGAGAGAACAGAAGAGAGAGAGAGAGAGAAAAAAAAAAAGAGAAGAAGAGAAAACAACAACGAGCGAGAAAGCAGAGAGGACAGAGTACAGAGGCGAAGGGAGAGATCCTGGAGGCGCGGAGGGACGACGACGACGACGACGGCGACGCTGGAGGTCTCCGGAGGTCCCCTGACGAGCTGCCCAGCGTTCCCTGGGGCACCCCGCGGTGGCTTCCGGGAGGCCGCCGAGGCTCGCGCAAGGCCGCAGCCACCGGCAGCATCCGACATCGACTCCGCAGCAGCGGGTAGAAGAGGCCGCCTCGCTGCCCCCCGCTCGCCGCGTGGGGCCCGCCTGCGCGGGGACAGCCCCGCCTTAGGTCGGGCATGTCCGTCTACAGGAGGACGATTCAAATTCGATTATGTTTCGGCGATTTGTTTCGAGTATTTGTTCGACGATTTTTTCGACGATGCTCAAGTATATGATGTCGACGATTTTTGAGTATTTCGCACTACTCGTAATTGTTGCTCGGCCATGTTCTGGGCTTCCTCAGAAAAATCAGCCTGTCGGGCGACATGCCCGACCCAACCTCGCCCAGCTGTGAGTCGGGCATGTCCCTCTGCAGGAGGACTGTTCAAGAACGGTAGAAACACAATAGTCTGGGGACGATCTTCCGTGCCTTGTTGGCTCCGTTTGAGCATGTCCGGGATTACGTGTTATTGAATCGCTTCGCTCATTCCGCCGGCCCATAGTGTAGCGTCGCTAGCACTTGCTTGCGTGCTCGGGGAGGCATTTGGGTGGCCTCCTGGGGCCGCTTGGGGGCCTCTTGGGGGCCTCCTGAGGGCCTGTTGGGGGCCTCTTGGGGCCTCTTGTGGGCCTCTTGGGGCCTCCTGGGGACTTCTGAGGGCCGAGGGCTCGAAATATTGTTTCTTGTTCCCCCCCTGGGGTCCCTCTTGGGGCGTTCTTGGGGCCCTCTTGGGCCGTCTTGGAGGCCTCTTGGGCCGTCTTGGAGCCCTCTTGGGCCGTCTTGGGGCCCTCTTGGGGGCCTCTTGGGCCCTCTTGGGGCGGTCTTGGGGGCCTCTTGGGCCGTCTTGGGGTGTCGTGAAGCCGAAAAGGTGGAAACGCCAAAATCTCTCCAAAACCTAAGGAAAAGCAGTGAATTTTGCCTCTTG
>CAUYUJ010018497.1:117290-132290 GCA_963575745.1 Prorocentrum cordatum
CGGGCGCCGTCGCGAGGAGGCTGCCCGCCAGCGAGAGCTTCGAGACCGCCGTGGCGGAGGCCTCCGCGGGGGCGATCGCGGACATCGCGCACGCCATCCGGCACGTCCGGGACCCGCGCACGGAGAAGTACATGGTCAAGTGGTTCGGCCCGAATTCGCCCAAGCATCCCTTCACCAGGAAGCGAGGCCTCCTGAGTGGGGTCCGAGCAGCTGGGGTCGGAGGATCGCGCCGAAGTCGCCGATGCATTGGCGATGCGGCTCGAGGTGGAGCCCGTTTCTCTCCACGACGATTGCGCCGATGCACCGGCGATGTATCGCCGATGCATCGCCGATGCATCGCCGATGCGGCGCGATCCTCTGACCCTATCTACTCGGACCCACTCTAGGAGGCCTCTAAGGAAGGAGATCCTCCGCATCCTCAATTCCGTCACGCACGTGCTGGCGAATGCGAACTACATCCACGATCATTCGCCCGATGGCTGCGATGAGGACACATACGCGTTTGTCATGCCTGACCCCGATCGTGATGCGAGGGATGAGAACGGAAAGTTCAAGGTGTTTTTGTGCGATTTGTTCATGGCGAAAAAGAAGGAAAGGCGTGAGACACTCACTCACGAGGCCTCGCACCATGGGACAGCTTTCACCGACGACGTGTGTGCGAAATCTGTCATGCATTACCACAAATCGAAACGGAACCTGAAAGTACTCAAAGTCAAGTCTGAACTAGATGACCCCGACGTCGGGTACGGTGACGAAGTACCGGTTCACTGGGATGGGAAAGTGTGGGATGCCACCGTGTTGCAGATCCGCGACCACGACGAAGTGGTTCTGAACGTGGAGCCCGAAGAGGAGTGTGAGGAGCTGGCGTATGGGCGCAGCGAGTGCATGTCGTTGGCAAGGAAGGCGCCCCTCAAGGCCCTCCGGAACGCGGACAGCTTCTGTTTCTTCATCCAGGACTTGGCCACCAATGTCGACTAGGCCGTGGCCCCCTCCTGCCCGCGTGCGTGCTGGGCACGCTCCAGGCTGGCTTCCTCTCGCGGGCTGTGCGCCTCAGATGCTCCCGCGGCGCTGGTCCTGCACCGCGCCTCTTATTACATCTCGGCGGCCAGCGAGCGGGGGAAACGAGAAGCGGGAGGCCTTCTCAGGAGTTGGCGCGGCTTCTCAGAAGGCCCCGGGCCTTCTGAGAAGAGGTTTTTGTTTCCTGTGTCTTCGGGGGAGGTTCAGTGCCTCACAGCAACAGTTGTCCAAAACCGACAGTGGCCGCTGTTGCGCAGGGGGCTTCTTGTCTTCAGTGAACAACGCCCGCGGCGGCGCGGAAAGTAGCTCCTATTCAAAATGAACAGGAACTGCTCTTGGGCGTCGGATCCATAAGTCGAAGAAGAAACACGTCATTTGACGGCGCGCAGAGGGGGGTAGGGGGAGGGGGAAAGGCTTCTTAGAAGGAGGCTGCTTCTTAGAAGGCGACGGCCTTACATTTTTAGACAAGGCCCGCGCCTTCTGAGAAGCAGGGGTGCTTCTAAGAAGCCTTCCCCCCTCCCCATACCCCCCTGTGCGCGCCGCCAAGTCATAGACATCACCGTTTGGTGCTCCGCGCGGATTTCTTCGATCCGCGGTGGGCCCCCCCTGGTGGCGCCTCCAGCGCGCCAGGGCGGTCCAGCGCGGATCCGAGGAATCCGCGCGAACCTAAGAGTTTTTACGTTTGTGCCATTCTTCGTTCCCCTGATTATCTCCGTACCCATTTCGATCGTACCGATGGGAAGGCCCCCCCCCTCCGACTTCCCTCCCCAGGGCTCGCCGCCGAGCAGACATGGCCCGGAGGTGCGCTTTTTGCGCGGCGAAGGCCGACGCCCGCCCTCCCGAGCCCCGAGGCGCGCGGACCGTGTATGCGACCGCAGTGCTCCGCTCAGAAAACGGGCCTGGCGGTGCTGGGACGAGGCGGGCGCCCTTGCTGACCCAGAGAAGCTTGCTCAGAGAAGAAGAAGATACCCATACCTCTACCCTCCGCCCGTTTCCTCTTTTCTTGAGCTTCCTGGGAGGCCCTCGTCGTTGCCGTTGGATGTGCTTCGAATTGCTGGTCCGAACGCACCCTGGGAGGGGTCCGGGGAGTAGCAGGATCGGTACCATTTGGTCTCCCCAGAGGCGGGCTTTCTGGCTGACCAAGGGAAGCCTTCGGCGCTTAGTCGCTCTTCCTGGCTGACCACCAGCCTTGCGGGCGTCGCCCCGCGGCCCCGCCGCGTGGCGCAGCGCGCAATGGGCCAGGACTCTGTGGACCCTGGAAGCGACAGGGCAATGTTTTTTACCGGTTCCGTTTTGCCGTGCCGTTGCCAGTTCCGTCGCCGTTTTTGTAGTTGTTTTCGTCGCCGTTCTTTTTGTTCTGGTTTGGTTCCAATCCCGGAGCCGTTTTTTTTGTTGCGATTTCCGGTCGCCGTTTTTTTTTACCGCTTCTATTTTCTCAAGAGACATTGTTTCGAAGTCGGTGAAAAGAACGGCTCCGCCGTTTCCGGGGCCCGCAAAAGGGCATTCCAGAACACATTCAGAGCGTTCCGGAACGTTCTGCTCCAGAGCCGCTGGATCTCAGAGATTCTCGATCTCAATTTCTCCTCACCCGAGTTTGTCCTCGTCCTGGCTTCGTCTTACGTCTTACTTGTCCAGACGAGAAGCCAACACAGAAGGGTTGGGGAAAAACATTTCCCTGGCCCCAGAACCCTTCCAAGCCCAGGCGTCTTCTGCGTAAAAGCCGCCCTGACCCCGAAATCATTCCCAGCCCAAGCGCATTCTGTTTAACGCTGTTTCCAGCTCATCCGTTTTCTGTATCGAATCACTGCCAATCCTGAACTCCCTGCCAGCCCCGTTATTGAATCAAAATGCTGACAAAATTCTCGTTCAGCCAAAGCGTTGTCTTTGTGAAAGTATTCCTAGCTCCAAAGACCGCCCCAGCCCAATCATCATCTGCTTAAAACAAATCCGAGCTCTAAATCCTTCCCAATCCGAGCGTTTTCTTGAAACACTCCTTCCTGACCAAAATCTTTACAAGCCCAATCGTCTTCTGTTTGAATCCTCCTTGGCCCCAGAATGTCTGCCATGCCATGCGCCATCTGTTTCGAACCCGTCCTGGGTCCAGAATCTCTGTTAGCCCATGCGTTTCCTTTGTGAAGTCCCTGCCCCAGCCCAGCCCCAGCCCCAGCTCAGCCCAGGCGCTTTCTGTGCACAACCATCCCTAGCTACAAAATCCTTCCCAGCCCAAGCGCTTTCTTTTCAAGATTTCTCCGAACACCAGGAAGCTCCTCAGAACATACGACCTTGCCCAAACAATTTTCTCTGACCAAGCGTTTTCTTTATAAAGTTATTTATATTGCCGAAATGCTTACTAGCCCAATCGTTCCTGTTGAAATAATCCTTTCTAGCGCCAAAGTCATTCCCGGCCCAGGCGGATTGTGTTTGATTTCCTTTTTATCGGGGCTCCAGAGACGGGGGTCAATGCAAACGGGGGTCAGCCAGGGTACCGGATCCTGCAGGATCCTGCGAAGACCCCCTCTGGCTGACCCGGGTTAGCGAGCCGCTCGTGGCCGCGAGGCGGCCGCGCATATTGGCTGACCGGGTTTGCGAAGACCTGCGTTGCAGGTTTTTGTTCCTGCATTGCAGTTTTTGGTTTCCAGCTCACCCGGGTCTGGATTGACCCGGGTCAGAAGATCCCCAATTTTTAGCCCCAGAATTCTTCCCAGCCCAGGCGCATTCTATTTGAAGGTCCTTGCCAGTTCAAAATTGATCCCCAGCCTCGGCGGCTTCTGATCAAAACCTTTCCTATCACATAAATTTCCTCCAGGCAAATTATTCAAAGTGATTTCTAGCTCCGATATCCGCCCCAGCGCAGGCGTGTTCAGTTAACAATCTTTCCCAGCCCCAAAATCATCCACAGGCCTTGCGTCTTCTGTGTAGTGGCCCCAAAGACCTTCCCAGCCTCGGCGCGCTCCTTGTGAATCCGATATCATCCTACATCCCTTTCCAGCCCAGGCGCTTCCTTTCGTTAAACCCTTCATAGCCCCAACATCCTTCCCCACCCACTAATAGTTCTGTTTCAAAACCTGCCTGACGTGAAAGGCCTTCCCAACCCATGCGGTTTCGTTGTAAACTCCTTCCTGGATGAAAAGTATTCCCAGTCCAAGTGTTTTTTTCTCATGCTTGTATATTTCCTAGCCTCAAAATCCTTCCCAACCCAGGCGCTGTCTGTTTCAAATCTTGTTCACCCCCACATTCCTTCCCAGCCCATGCGTTCTATGTTTGACATCCTTCCTAATTAGGTACACAATCCTTCCCAGCCCAGGGTTGCGTGTTTCCAATTTCTGTCGAACCTACATATCTTCCCAGGTTCAGGCGGGTTCTGTGTGAATTCCTTTCCAGCTCAAGAATCCTCCCCAGTCCTTTCGTCTTCAGTATGAAAACCTTCGTAGCCCCCTAGCCCAAGCGTCTTCGGTTTAACATCTTTTCCAGTCCGAAAATCCGTCCCAGCCCGAGTGCTTTCTGTGTGAAGTCCTTCCGAGACCCAAATTCATTCCTTGCCCAAACGCGCTTCAAAGTAATCTTGCATCGCCCATAAATCTTTTCCCAGCCCCAGCGACTGCTGTTTGAAGCCCTTCTAAAGCCCAAGACAACTCTCAGCTCAGGCGCTTCTTGTTTCAAAACTTTCGTAATGGCCCATCCATCCTTTCCAGCTAGAAATCTATGTGTGGTGCAGCGCTCGCAGTGCAGTGACAGCAGTCATTGCTCGGTGGAATATTTGCCCAGCGCAAAGTGTATAGTAAGAATCGCGTTAAATGAGCGCAAGCTGGAACGGAGGAGGACCATTGAGGAGGAGGATGAGGAGGAGGAGGAAGAACAGGGAGAGGCGTGCTTCACGATCCCGCACCAATACGAGCTACACGCTGGGAACTGTGCTTTAAAAACATGTGGCGATGCGATGAGAACACGCTGCAGTTCGGGAAGGGGGAGGAGGACGAGGAGGACGAGGAGGAGGAGCAGGAGGAGGAAGAGGAGGAAGAGGATGCGGGAGGAGTCGGACGTGGAGACTCACCCGATGCTTCAGGTGGGCAGACGTTGGAGAAATAATGAGGCGGGTGAGGGATGTTGACGACGAAGGGCAGCGGAAGGAGGTATCAAGGTGAGGAGGAGAACAGAAGGGCAGTGAGAGAGGAGGAGGAGGAGGAGAGGAGGAGGAGGGAGGAGGAGGAGGAGGACGAGGAGGACCAACAACAGAGAGGGGAGGAGAAAGGGAGGAGAAGGACGAGCTCGGGAGGTGCACGAGTGGCAGCAAGAGTTCACGGGGACGTGCAGCAGATGGGCGGCGAGGGCGACGAGAGTGAGCCAGGAGGGGAGAGGGAGGAAGCGGCGGCAGAGTCGGGGAGGAGCCCCCCCCCCCCCGACGTTGCCCCTCACCTCCTCCCCCTGCTCCCCCTCCTCTCCTCCTCCCCCTCCCCTCCCCCCTCCTCCCCCCTTCTCCTCCCTCCTCCTCCTCCTCCTCCTCCTCCTCCTCTCCTCCTCCTCCTCCTCCTCCTCCTCCTCCTCCTCCTCCTCCTCCTCCTCCTCCTCCTCCTCCCCTCCTCCTCCTCCTCCTCCTCCTCCTCCTCCTCCTCCTCCTCCTCCTCCTCCTCCTCCTCCTCCTCCTCCTCCTCCTCTCCTCCTCCTCCTCCTCCTCCTCCTCCTCCTCCTCCTCCTCCTCCTCCTCCTCCCTCCCTGAGGAGGCGGCAGGCGGGAGAGGGCGAGAGAGGCGGGTCCGACGTGGCGGAGGCGCTGCCGCGCGCGACCCCATCGAGCCGCCCCACCCAGCGGGGCGCGCGCGGCGCCGCTGGCGCCCGGCGCCGCTGGCGCGCGGCTCGCCTCATGCGCGTGCTCCCCGCGTGCGGCGCGGCCACCGCCTTCGGCGCGGAGGACCCGTGGGCTGCCCTTCTGTCGGGCGTGTCCCCCTACAGGGGAATGTTCGACGAAAAATAGAAAATACCCCAAACATGCCCCAAAAAGGCAAACAAATACTAAAAAAGATAGTCCCCAGACTATTTTTGGCATATTTTTGGATTGTTTTGGGAGTATTTTTTTATCTGTCGTCGAAGATCCCCCTGTAGGGGGACAGGCCCGACTCAAGATTACTGCCCGGGCGGGGGGGGGGCTCTCGGCCTCCGCACCCGGGCCTCTGGCGACCCTCGGGGTGCGTCTTGCGTGCGCCCGTGGGCTGCGCGCGCAGATCCGGGTCCTGTACCACGGAGATTGTATTACATAGATTGGCACATATATCGCAACGCATCTGTTGCAACCACTCCACGGAAAAGCAGCACAGATGTTGCACAAAATCATCGATGAAAGCTGACACCAGCGCCGGCGACTCTGGGAACCCCGTGGCCCGTGAATTCTCGGGCGGTGCTGGCTGGGGTTCCATGCAGCAGCGCCCGAAAACAGACGCTCTCCTGTGCTGCTTTCCCACGGCCCTTGTCAGAGGAGGAGCATCTACCCCCTACTGCTACCCTTCCCTCGTGCTCTCCGCTCTGGGCTTCCTGGTAGGTCCTCGTCGCCACCGCTGGATTCGCCTCGAGATCCTGGTCAGAACGAACCCGGGAGAGGTCCAGGGAGTAGCGGTATTGGTTGAGGGGCTCGGACCGCTGTAAAACGCAGCTTCATGCCCCCCACGGAAATCAATATTTTCAATTAATTCTGAATATGCTAACAATTAATTTAAACATATTGAATTATTCAATCATAATTGAACTAACAACATACAGTGGAACGATAACAGAACACATCTGGTGCAATGCAAACACGAGGAAAAGAGGAGGGGGACGCGCCAATCTCATATTTTCTCTACCTAGGCTCTGCCTAGAAGGGTTCATACCCGGAAGCTTAAAGGGCCTAGCATAGCATAGCATAGCATAGCATAAGATAGCGCAGAGACAATGTAGATGTAGGTGTAGATGTACGTGTATATGTGCATCTCGCTGTTGATGTTGATGTAGATGTAGGTGCAGGTGTAGATGTTAATGTAGCTGTCAATGTAAATGTAGATGTTGCTTCCCTAGATGCTCCAACTCCTAGGTAGGGTTGCACTGATATAACTGCCGCCGTCGTCGTCGTAGCCGTTTTCGTCGTCGTCGTCGTCATCGTCCTCGTCCCCGTCCGTCGTCGTCGTCGTCGTCGTCCGTCGCCGTCGTCCCCGTCGTCACCGTCGTCGGACGTCTTCGTCGGCCGTTTTCGTCGGCCATCGCCGTCGTCGTCGTCGTCGTCGTCGTCGTCGTCGTCGTCGTCGTCGTCGTCGTCGTCGTCCGTCGTCGTCGTCGTCGTCGTCGTCGTCGTCGTCGTCGTCGTCGTCCGTCGTACGTCGTACGTCGTCCGTTGTCCATCATCGTCGTCTTCGGCGTCGTCGTCGTCGCCCACGTCGTCGTCCGTCGCCGTCGCCGTTGCCGTCGCCGTCGCCGCCTTCGTCGTCGCGATCACCGTCGTGATCGTCGTGATCGTCGTCGTCGTCGTCCGTAGCCATTTTGGCTCAAGGCCGCGCTGGCTCATAGTGCGGAGCTGGGCAGCCAGCGCTCCAGGCCTTGTTCGTTTCCATCGCCTTCCCCGTCCGCTCCTCTCGATCCCTCTCTGCGTGTCGCCGACCCCCTCCCGCCCGGCCGCGCCACTGGCGTTCCATGTGCCCCCCAAAAAACACCACCACGCTACGCCGCGTCACACTACAGCGCGCACGCACGCACGCACGCACGCACACGCACGCACACATACACACGCACACACACACACACCACCACCACTGCCACCGCCACCACCACCGCCATCGCGCACGCACGCACCTGGCCCACAACCAAACCACCGCGACGCCACACCACGTCACACTACAGCACACGCGCACGCACGCACGCACGCACGCACGCACACGCACACACACACACACACACACACACACACACACACACACACACACACACACACACACACACACACACACACACACACAACACACACCACACACACACACACACACACACACACACACACACACACACTCACACACACTCACACACACACACACACGCACACAGCACCACCACCACCACCACCATCACCACCACCACCACCACCACCACCACAACCACAACCACAACCACAACCACAACCACAACCACAACCACAACCACAACCACAACCACAACCACGCACACACGCGCGCGCGCGCACGTGCACCACCACCCACTACACGCACGCGCGGAGCTACAGGTCCGCTGCGACACGCGTCCGCGGATAGAGAAAATTAGCGCCACGGTAAGGGGTGGGAGGGGGGGGGGGGGTAGGACGTCAGATACGACGCGAGCGCGCGTAGCTTGCCTCCTCCCCCTCCGCATCTCGTCCTCCTCCTCTTCCACCTCTTCCTCCTCTCCTCCTCCTCCTCCTCCTCCTCCTCCTCCTCCTCCTCCTCCTCCTCCTCCTCCTCGCGCCTCATCTCTCCTCTTCCTTCCTCGCTCTCCTCCTCGCTCCTCCACTCCTCCTCTCCTCCTCCCTCCCCCTCTGTCCGGGGGGTCGAAAGTCGGGGGGGGGGTAGGGGTGGTCGGATTGGGGGAGCGAGAAGGAGCAATCGGAGACGAGAAGAGGGAATGGCGATGGGGGGAAAAGGAGAGCGACGAAAGAGGAGCTAAGATGGAGGAGGAGGAGGAGGAGGAGGAGGAGGAGGAAAGGAGGGAGGATCGAAGAGGCGAGGGTCTCCGCGAGGCGTCCCCCCCCGTGGTCGACGAGGATCTGTTGAAGAAAGGGTCGGATCTTCACACCCGCGCAACTGTCTTGGCCTCGCTGACTTTTGCGCTCTTCCACTACCATGTCCAGTTTCCGAAGTGCAAGGGCCAGAAGTGTCTGTCTCTCGCTGCGGAGTCGCTCAAGGCGCAACTCGAGGCGAAGGGGGCCGCGGCCAAGCTTCCGAAGGAGCTCCGCGATGCTATCCAGGCCAAGATCACCGATGCCAGGTAGGGGGGGGGGGCGCGGGTGAGAGGGCGCCAGATGGGCCGATGGGCCCGGCGCACAGCGCGCGCTGTCGGTCTCGCGGCTGGCTCTGTGACACGGGCTGGCAGGGGGCGCGAGGGCCGTGTGGCGCGTGCTCTTTTCCTGTCTCTAGATGGCGCTATGCTGGCCAGCTCTATCGTCTCGCCTCCTTATCCCTCGTCCTCCCTCTCCTGCTCCTCCTCTTCCCTTCCTCCTCCTCTTCCTCCTCGCGCCTCCTCTCTCCGAGTGGCGCTTGCTTCTTCCTATATCCAGACGGTGCTACGCTGGCCAGCTCTGCCGGGCGCGCGCCCCAGGCCAAGGGGAATCCTGGCCCGTGATCTCGGGTGCCTCGGCGTCTGAGCGAAGTCGCTCGCAGGGCTGGCCGTTTTTTTTCTCGAGGGCCGACGGGCGGCGGGAGCGGCTCGCCGTGGGAGCGCGGGCGCTTCCGCGACCGCCGCGTCGCTCCGCAAGCAACGACTCGGCGACTCTGCCGCAGTCGGTTTCATTTGGGCGCGCTGGACTGGAAGCGTTCGATGCATCGAGGGCCCCGACCGAATCCTATCCAGCATACGGTGAAAACAGTTGGGCCCAGGTTTGTTCGCGGTAAGACGGTTCCTGCCCCGCGCCGCTGCCGCCGCGCGCCCGCGCCCCGCAGCTAAGTTGAAGACCCAACAGGCCCAACATCATCATTACCATTCATCGTCGTCGCCCCTGCCCGGCGGGCGGGCTAGCCAAGCCCTGGCGCGGAATGGAACCGAGAGCTGGGGGCACCGCCATTCCGAAGTTTCCTTCGACGGCCAATTCTGCAAGGGGCCTCCTAGCGTTCTCGGGGCCATCGTGCGGCCCTCGTGGAGCTCCCTAGTGGTGTGAGGGTCCTGGTGGTTCCCTCTTGGGAGGTCATGGCCCCCCCTGGGGCTGCGCGGGGGTTGCCTGAAAAGCCTGGTGGCGCCCTTTTGATTGACCTCGTAAGGGCAGGGGGTGCGTGAGGGTTTCGGGGGCACATGGGGCCGTCGCGCGGCTCGCTCGGGCCCCCCTCGGAGGCGCGATGGGGGCCAGTTTGAGCCATCTTGCAACATATTGAACCCTTTTGGAGGCCGGTTTGGAGTGCCAGAGGCCTTCCTGGAGCAACAACCACAGTTGGAAAACAGGGGCCACCTGAGACCTCGCGCCCCCCCCCCGTCCAGCCCCGGCGAGGACGGGGCAAGACGGAGGGGCAATCTCTTCCCGGGTGTGGGGGGGATGGAAGAGGGATGGTCGGATATGTTTGGCGCTGTCGGGCCCGTTCCCTGGCGCTTGATTCGGCGCGTGAGACGTCCGAGATCGGTGGTCAGGCTGCGTTCCCCGTCAGTTCCTTGTCGTTTTCTCCTCTCCGCGTCTCGCGCAAAGAGTGTTCTCTTCGTGGTGATGGATTTCGCGGGATGCATGGTACTCATTACGAACTATGTGCTAATGGTATACACCACGTATTTCTCCATTGTAAGTTTGTTACTCATTACGTGAAAACTCATTATTCGGCCCTGTAATTCGTCATTGGGCATGAAGATATACTTGTGCTCATTGCGTGACTATTCACGAATACTTTTATTTATTGGTTATTAATCATATATAATTGTTTGATTTTGGGATATATTTGGAGATAATTGTTTGATTTTTGGCTTATATTTGGAAATTGTTTTCCTGCGCATTATTACAGCGGTCCGAGCCCTTCAAGGTATTGGTAGCTTTGGATTTCCCACATTTTGGATGTTTGCCTGGGGTGGTCTTGGCCTGTGGAGGCATCTATAAAGGATTTTGGGGCATTTCCGGAGACCCCTGCGGGGCCAGATCTTCTGGTGACTCGGGAAATCACGATTCTCGCCTTCTTGTGGGCTGTTTCCCGGCACCGGGAGCAGAACAACGACAAGGCCCGTCCCTTGTGAGTCTATAGGGGTCAGCGACTTTCCTTTCGGGGAAACGAAGACTGGAGTGCGCCAGAACTCGGGTTCGTCGACGCTTTTTGAGGAGCGCGTCGTGAATTTTGACGGTCCAGTTTTCGCGGGAGTTCGCATCTCATGTTTTGATTCGGTCTCGTCATTTTCAGGATGGCCCTGTCAGGCCAACCCGAGTCTTTCTGTCCCGAATCTTCTGTTTCCCTGATTTTTCATCCACCATCGAAGAGTTGGAGGCCTCGGAGGCGGACCGCCATGCGCACAGCAAAAATGCACTCGGCGGCGACGCGACGAGATGGACGAAGTGTTCGAGTGTGGGACCGACTAGAGCATTGGCCTACCCCAAGATGGTTTTCTCGTCGCATCTACGAAAAATACGTGGAATGATTTACGATTATTCTATATATATATATATATATATATATATATATGTGTCCCTTACGTCCGACGAGGAAATCAGTAGTGGGGCAAGCCAATTCTGTGGTCGATCCCCTATTCTAAGAATGCGGAGCTACTTGGGGACGTCGAGGGTTGGGGGGGGCCCATGCGGTGGCCACGGCCAGGCGCAGCTCTCGACACGGTGGGCGGGATGGTGTCCTGGAGGGGCCTGGGCATCGTCGAGCATCGATGTTGAGCTGAGGTTCGCAGGCGATGTTTTTCCCCCTCGTCCCGCTCCCCCTCCTCCTCCTTCTCCTCCTCCTCCTCCGTCTCCCCCCACCCTCCCGGCTTTTCTCGAATTAGAACAAATGCTATAATCATAAACTTTTGGCGCTCCGCGCGGATGTCCTGGATCCGCGTTGGGCCCCCCCCAGCGGCGCCTGCGGCGCCGCCCCTCCCTGGCGGCGCGGATCCAAGAGAATTCGCGCGGAACGCAAACAGTTTGGGTTGTGCTCTGCTGAGGCCGCTCTGGCAGGGAGGGGAGCCCCTGGGATGCTCCCCCGAGGGGGGTTCGTCGGACGCGCCCCCACCTCGAGGCTGGGCGCCCCCCGGGCCGTAGACCCCAGGGCTGGGCCCCCCACCGGCACATCGGGGGCGGAAAAGAGGGGGGCGATGACTAGGGGGGGGGTGGATGTCATGGCGTGGGCCATGATATTTCCCCAGATTTCATGGCGCCTCTTCTTATTTCATTGCGTCCCTGGCCCCCCCGCTGGGCCGCGCACGTGCCGCCGGTCATGATTTGCACCCCCCCCTCTTGGACACCCCCCTCTTGGCCGCTCCCGAGCACAGCTCGACAGAGGGGTCGGGGTGGTATATTCTGGAGTGGTCCAGGCATCCTCGAGTGACGTTGAGGCGGGCGCTTTGTGGGCCCCGGAAACGGCAGGGCCGTTTTCTCACCGTTTCCCCAAAAAGTGTCCCTTGAAAATGGAAACGGCAAAAAAACGGCGACCAGAAACGGCAACCAAAACGGCTCCAGGATTGGAACCGGAGCCGGAACGGGTCAAAAAACGGTGACGAAATTAACAGAAAAATAGCGTCGGAACCTGTGTAAAAACGGCAAAACGGAACCGGTAACAAAAACGGCCCTGTCGTCTCCAGGGCCCGCTTAAGGTCCAGGCATCCTCGAGTGACGTTCACGCGGGCGTGCCCCTCCAGGAGGAGTATGCAAGAGCAGTCCAACAAGTCTGTTGACGACTCTTCGTGCCCGTCTGGCTATGTCTGCCTATTGTTTGACGATGTTGTTGTAGGAGGGTGTTCGGACTTTCTCTGGGGCGGCATGGACAAACTTTCTGTGGCGCGGCATGGAATCCGTGGAGCCACTCGTACGCACTCGAGATCGTGAAGCAACCCTGCCCTACGACAGCCGAGTTTCGGCGCTCCGGGTGCCCCCGCCGAGCTCTTCGAGGGCCGCCCCCCTGGGCGCACCTCGGCGCCCGTCCTGTCCTGCTTTGCAGGCGGACGTGCCCGACAGGAGGAGTCACGAGTTTGAGCAGAGGCTTCGCCGGAGTGGCGCTGCCTCGGCGAGGCGGCGTCGCGGGCGCGGGCGTGGAAGGCTCAACGCTCCTCCTGGAGATCGCTTCGGGCCCCGCGGGCCCCGCGGAGGCACCGAGCCACGGCGGCAGTTCTGGTGGGGATCTCCGGGACAGGGAGATCTTTCACCGATTCCGTTCAAGCTTGACCGGCACACGTTGTGTCAGACGACACGGTTTTCCGCGGCCGTTGGCTCTCAGAGATGCCGAGCAAGCTCGTGAGCCTGTGTTGCACACGGATGAGTGCCGCAAAATCGCAGCAAGTCTTCCGAAGCGTAGGTAGCACAACACACAATAGCAGCATCAATGCAACGGCGTGTCGATGCTATGTTGTCGATGCTGGTGCCATTTCAGCCGTGCTGCTCTGTGCAAACAGGTATGGCGTTGTTTCCCACGGAGCAGTCCGTCCACAACACCTACGAACATGCCAACATAGGTGCGCACAGAGTTGCCAGTAAAAGTCTCGACTGAATTGTCCATGAACATAGAACATCTGTGCCCACAGAGTCGCCCTCAAAATTGCGCACAGCACGCCAGCACGCCCACGCAAACAACAGCAACAGGTGCCACAGAACGTGTCCGCACGCCCAGGCGCGGGGCCCTTCCATTCTCGCGTCGCCACTTCCAGGCATCTAAGTTTTGTGGCAGACTCCGTGAGCGTTTTTCTGGGCGGCTGCTTCCAAGTATTACCTGGAGAAGCGAGGCGATCTTTCTGTGGCAGTCCTCGGGGTGCCCCGGACGGAAGCAGTAGCCAGAGCACGGTAGGTTCGCGTCGTGTGGACTGGCGGCGACCCCGCCGCCCGCGCTCATCGTTGAACGCCGCTGGCGGCTCGAAATCGGTCGATGTTGAAAGGTCCGACGTTTCGGAAACGGCCGATCGTTCAAGGATGAACTCTGGCGGCAACCCCAAATCTGTCGACGTTGAACGATCCGAGGATTCACAAGCGGCCGATCGTTTAAGGTTGAACGATCCAGCGCGGTGTCAGAAGCCAACTCCAGGGTTGGCACGAAACGAGCCTGCCGTAGGGCCTGCTCTGCTCGATGTTGTGTTCCTGCAGTCGTCCTGTCGGAGGCTGCAAGAGGTGGCCCTCGCCCATGGGTGGCCTCTGCTTTCCTGGAGAGGCTCGGCTTTGGAGGGCCAAGCCTACCTGTTTCTAGAAGACAAGGGCTCCCTCGAGGGCGCGAAGTTATTCGCGCTTCGCGCTTCGCGGTCCTCGTTCCTTCTCCTTCTCCTCCTCGTCCTCCTTTTCTCCCTTTGGGGGGGCGGCGCGAGAGCGCGAAGTTATTCGCGCTTCGCGCAGCGCGAAGCGCGAAGTTGGGAGCCCTAGAGAAGACCAGCACCTCGGACCGATGCAACATACCGTTCTCACGTCCTAGCCAGAGGCGTCTGCAGTCAGCATTTATAATAGTAAGGGCGCACGGATGTCCTTAGGGCACCTTTTCGTCGTTGCCTTTGCGGCCCGTCCTTCACGGTTTTCATTGGCCAGCTTTTTAGGATGTTGGCAGTTCGCCGCCGAAAAAGTATCAATTTCGGAGTCCAAGGCCTTTGCGTCCTTACCGCCCGTCCTTGCTATAGACTTCCAACCGTGTTGACACATTGGGTGCTGTGACGTCCGTAGACACTTTCGGGGTGGATGCGTCTATGGACAACGAGGCCGTTGCGTTCGGTGCGGTGCAAGGTCGGAGGAAGGGTAGTTCCGTTTACGGCCGGTTCCTGTTCTAGAGCAGGTCCCGCATGGTATTCCAAGTCCAGTTGGTTTGTACAGCACAGCTCGTCAAGGGAGGAAAAGCCTCCCAGACCCGATGACTGGCGTTTGTTCAAAGGCCCTGGGCGTTTGCTGAGCTGCTCTGCCCTGTTCGCTTCCTTCTGCGGCGGGTGCGTCTGCGGCAACGGCTTCGCGTGCTGGGGTGATCATCAGGGGGGCGGATGCAGCGCCCTCTAGCTCACGACGCCCAGAGCTACCAGTCGACCAAGACACGCGACACCACCCCACCTGCGGCCCTCCATGTTGCGCTACGGCCCGTCGGGGGCCCCAGCGCATACCACGCAAGAATCCACCCCAAATCTCTCGCTACACGCGAAGCACCCTGGGGCCGCAGGC
>CAUYUJ010018497.1:137290-151203 GCA_963575745.1 Prorocentrum cordatum
CGTTGTCATGTGGGTGCGCTGCCGCTCTCAATGGCGGAGTCGGGGGGGCCGTGCGGGTACCCGACGGGGCAGGGTTGGCGCTGGCTGGCCCGTCGCCCAGGAAGTCCAGGCCCCCACCAAAGCCGAACGGGTCGTCCTCCTGTTCGTCGAATATCGCCCGTTGAGCCTCGGCCCAGAGCTCGTCGGGGTTCTGTGGGATGTCTGGTCCAGCCGCGGGTGGTGCCTGGTCAGACAGCAGGGGGTTTGGTTCCATTTTGTTTAGTTCCGCAGCTGTGAACCCAGCCCTGCGGTGTGGGAGGGGGAGTGTACGGTGTCTACGCTCGTAGATGGCGACAGCGACTCCAGGAAGCACGGTCGCTTGGCGATGTCGTGATTTGGCAGCTTCGACAATGTCGTCTGGAAGGTTATGAGTACGTGCCGCCGTTGTGGCGAGGGCGTCAGCCTGACGATTGAACTCCTCCGCGATGGGCCCGATGAGCCCGAGGTCGATGCCCATGTCTCCCTGGTGGCTGGCGACTTTCTCGACGCGGAACATGTTGGGCTTGGCCATGACGCATCGGTGGACCTTTTCCCAGAGCTCCACGTGCGTGCCCTGCGGTGGTGAGTGTCCGTCGATGATCCTTTGGAGACCGTCAACCACCGCCTGGTTGTCCACGAAGACGTGTACGGGCCGTTCGGCACATGCCGTGAGGTGGACAATGGCGAGGGTCTCCGCAAGCTGCGCGTTCTGCGTGATGCCGTGAACACGTGCACTGTAGTTCATGCGGTGGTCGATGCCGTAGTAGACGCCGTAGCCCGCTCGTGCAAGCAATGGGATGGCTTGGTTGGTGCATGCACCGTCCGTGGCAGCGTAGACCCATGTCCAACCAGTGTCATGGTCAAGGTAGGTGGTGTAGGAGTCCTGGGCTGATGCCGCAGGATCTCCCTCAGGTGGGGGCCGCGGTATGGGCTGAGGTAGCGGGTCCCTCGCGAGGTCGGCCTGCAGGTCGAGGAGGGCTGGGTCTTCATCGAAGAGCCCGCAGTGTCTTGTGTGCGGTGGAAGACGGGCCCACTGCTCGTCCCTGATGAGGGTGGTAAGAGGGACTCTTTCTCGGGCCCAGCACTTGCAGTCGCGAACGGTGTGCTCCTGAGTTTCCTCTTCCTCGTCGCAGTATCGGCAGATGGGGCTGGGGTCAGCGGACGTGTTTGATCGGGATCGTCGCTGTTGGGTGTGGTCCCCGCCCGACAGGTAGTTAAGGAGGAGCGCCAGCTGCCATGCGTTGCATTTGGCTGCTCCTTTCGTTAGGGCGAGCCACGTGCTGGCGAAGAGGTCGAGGCCCTGTCTGACAGAGGCCAGGTGTCCAAGGTCATGACGCCGTGGCTTGATTTTTCTCAGAAAGGCTCTGCGTTGTGAGGCTCGCAGCATGTGAAGGAAGGCGTGTTGGGGTAGGTTCAGCCAACTGATCTGACAGCCCCAGTCGTCGTACATGATGCCAAATGTGGGCCAGGTCCAACGGAGCTGCTGAAGCGTCTGGACAAGTCGTCCTACAGGTCCTCCCCCGAAAAGGGTCTGGACATGGTGTTGGAGATCCCTGACGAGACCGCAGAGAGTAGCGTCGCGGTTAACCTGTCGTCGCAGACACAGGAAGACTTCACGCTGCATAATGGCGTCAATCTCCAGGGCGTGTCCTGGGACGCACACGGCCATGAGCGTCCAAAACTCGACCCACCTGTTTCCCTTGGGGCGGATAGCCGCCTTAAGGGCATGGTTGTAGGCAGTTTTGACGGGGCCTGATGGGGCTTGAATGTCGGTGCCCGTGGTACAGACGCTGGCAGCAAGGGAACGGGCGTGCCGCGCCCTAATAAGCATCGGTGATGGGAGCTTGCCAATGCGCGGCAGGCGACTAGTCGCCCTGCGAACACGGGCGTCAGCGGTGGCCGTGAGGTTAAGCGCGGCTGGAGCCGGCGCTGCCTCGGCGTTGAGGTAACTCCCGACGAGCTTAAAGGAGTCGACCACGCGTAAGGGCCGTTCCGCCAGAGTGAGCTGGGTAACGGCGGTGTGAAGCTCGTCGGTGAGCGCCCACCCCGCCACTTTGCCAGGGTGAATGCGTTGACCTGAAAATCGATCAAACCTGGCGGTTTCATCAAGAGATTTCTGCAACTCAGGCGCGGTGTGGGTAGTGGAGTTGCTGTCGTCAACGAAGGTAGTGCTGAGTGATCGCGGAACGTATCGATGCTGTCTCTTGGTCCACACACACATGAGCAGCTTAATGTCGTCCAGGGACCAAGAGCTTCCCTGGAGGTGACCGTTAGTCCTGGCCAGTTCCTTAGAGTACGCACCGTTCATGCGGATGTAGCGTTTGTGGCGACTGTAGAAGTTTCTGCGGACAGTAACGATGTCCTGGGGGCACCCCGCGTGAAGCGCAAGGTTAAGACAGATGTCTGTGATGAGGTAGTCGAAACACTTCTGTCGGTCCAGGGCAGCTCCAGCTAAGGGAAGGAGTAAGGCCCTGGCGTGTTCGATGCGCAGGGCAAGAGAGGTGCTAACGTCCCCAATGGTAGCTTTGGGAACAGCGCCAAAACTCGTGGCGTGGGTCCATCCTTTCCGCCAGTCCGTGAGGCTGCGGTAAGCTTGCGCTTCCCACGCATACATCCAAACGGAAAGCACCGAGAGAAGTCGTTGGTCCGTTGGGAGTTCGCCTCGGCCTTTTCGGAGGCACGGGTTTGGCACGTGGAGGAGGGGTTCTGGGATGGTGCCAGTGCGTTGCATAGCGCGTTGGACGCTGGCGAAGAGGCGAAGAATGTCGTCGGGTAACTCCTTAGCCTCCTTAGTAGTCCAGCCGTCCAGTCCCCCCGCGCGGCGCGGTGAACGGGTGCGAATGAAGTGGATGAGTTGGTCGTCGGTAAGGTGGAAAGGGGTAGCTAGGGGTAGCTGGTGATGGCGTAGGCAGCTCCTGTCGGTACTCGTCGTAGAAGTCGGCCCACGTCGGCATGGCTTCGGCGTCATGTCCCGCACGTGCACGGTACCTGCCCAAGATGGGCTCCCAGGTGTCGACCATGAGCTTCAGCATGTCCTTGGTGTTTTTATTTTTTTTATATTTTCTTCTTTTTAGCTTTTTAATTTTCTCTTTTTTTTTGTCTTTTTATTTCTTTCTCAAATTCTATTTTATAGGCTCATAGCGCTATTAGCAACAATGGCGTTGGCAGGGAGAATGTCGGGGACTTGCGCAGGTGTTGGTTCACGAGTGTGGTCTTCGTCGTTGTCCGTGTCGGGCGAACTACCGTCGCTGGGGCTGAAGCCGCCAGCTTCGGTGTCAGCGTCGCTGTCGTCCGTGCTAGCTTTGTCAGGTTTAAAGGCGTTGGTGTCGCAGTGGAGTTGCGTGTCGTCAGGTGTGGTAGGCGTGCGGAGATACGCCGTGGGCGAGCTGTCAGCAGCCCGTGCGTATATGGCCGCCTTTCGCACGCTTGGCTCGCGGACGCCCTCAGCCCATATCTTGATGCGTTCAGCTTTGGCACGGTTCGCACGTCGCGCCAGCTCCAAGTCGAGGTGTTGGATCAAAGCGTCAAGGTGCTCTCCGTGAGGCACTGGCTCGTCGGGGGTCCAGGCCTCGGGGAAGTCTAGGAGAACCGTGGGGCGCAGCTTGTTGCATAAGAGGCGGGCCGCGGTCCACGTGCAGTCGATGCGCTGCGCGAGGTACGGCGGGATAGCACGGCAATCCAAATGATGGTGCTGTCCGATGAAACGGAGCTCACAGAGTTGCCGATGGAGCTTGCGCAGTCGGTTCATGTGTATCGTGGAAGCTCCGTAGGTGGGGAAGGCGCGGGGGACAACTGGTCGCTCTTCGAACGTGGGCGTGAGCCCGTGCATGGTGGGGGGGCTTCTTTTTTGGGTGGTCGGGCGGTGGAGGTGGCAGGTCGCGCAGACGGGTGAGATGGTACTCATGACTGGCCTCGTTAGCCAGGGCGAACATGCGCTCCACGTCGTCGCGTGTGTCGGCCTGTTACATGCGGTCCTGATATCGCCCAGCGATGAGGGTCCCTAGTGCCTGCAGCTCGTGACCCTCATGAGCTCCATCGTCGGGAGGGTAGGGCGTGGGGGCAAGAAGACGTCGGGCCGTATGGTCGAGGCGACTGAGGTCAAGCGTGACCTGCAGGCAAACATGAGACTTCGCTGGCAAGTCGCGAAGGTAGCAGAAGTCGGTGACAAGGGATCGCGCCGCTTGGTTGGCAATGATATAGTCGATGCGCGAAGTGCGGGGGCACTTGGTGACGCGGTCCCAGTCAGGGATATTGCCGTAGGTGTGCATGGTGTGGTCTGGTGTGCCCTCAGCAACGTTGAACCATCCGTGCTGCAACATGTACAGAAGGTGTGGGTTGTCGTCGATGTTCGTATTGGCGTCCATGCAGATGAAGTAGGGGGCTGAGCCGACCCTAGCGGCGGCGCAGTCAGCGAGCCGAAAAAGAGCTGTGCTGTCTCATCCAGCAATCCCGTAGAGGCTCGCTATGTAGATCCCCGCGGGCCCGTGGTTGTTTCGTCGCCGCCTGCGGCGGTGTTGAGTGCAGAGCGGGAGAAAGACCTCGTGCCATCTTTTCTTGGCCTTGAGGGCGGCGATACAGGGCGCATTTTCGTCGACAGTGGAGTCGACAATGGCATCCTTGGAGAGGATGGCGACCCCTCCCGAGGCGCCAGTGTTGCCCACAACGGTGTGGTCTGTGCCGCCGTGGGCAGCTCTGCGCTGGGCTCGCGCCAGGTCAAGGTCAGGTCCAAGACTGGCGTGGTATCCTCCGTGGAGTGGGTTGGCGGCGCTGGTAGCGATGGCTTGCCTAGTCGGCTTGGCATGTCGGGTCTCCTGCAGTGCTATGACTGCGGCGTTGTGGTCGACACCAAGGGCGGTGATGGTTGGCCAATTCGCTGCGAGACTGGTGATGTTAAGGCTGACGAGGTGTATGGAGCGACCTGGCCCGTCTCCATCGGTGGAGCTGGGGTTAGCACGCCCCGCACGGTGAAGGTCAGCCTGACCCTCGCCCAGGTAGGAGGCTTGGCCACAGTAGGAGCTCATGGCGTTCCTATGGATTAGCTTGACCGGGGCTGAAGCCGCCGTCAGGCCAGAAGTATAGGCGGGACACGGTCGGCACTGCGCCAGGGGGGGTTCATAAACGTCAGTAAGAATGTCACGAAAAATCCTCCTCACTCCAGTACCGTAAGGGACGAGGGGAGGAGAGGTGAGACGGCAGCAGAGGGAGAGGGAGGCGACTCCTCGATCCGTCCTGCCGAACACAAAAACAAAAGCGAAACAGCGGCGGCGGCTAGGCGCGGCGGCGGCACAACGCACGCGCATGTACTGCGCACGCGACACCGCTGGACCCTCCTGCGGTGGCGCGCCCGCCCCGTCAGTATCTTGATGAGCAGCATCTGGTGGAACAGCTCCAGCAGCACGGTCGGAGGCCTGGCGCTGGGCCTCGTCCATGCCCGCTGCCGCGAGGCCCACGTTGCGGACAGGGCTGATCCCCCGCGGGGCCGCCGCTGCCGCGGCAGCGGCTGAGGTGGCGGGGGCTCCGCCCCGACTCTGAGGTGAGAGCGGTGAGCCACCGCCGAAACCCGCCACCAGGTTCTTGACACGGTACTTGTTCTTGAACGGGTCGAAGGTTGGCGCCTCGTCGATGGGGACGATCACGCGGGTGGGCAGCGGCGGCTCGTGGTCCGTGGACGGCGTCGGCTCGAGGTCGACCTGGCCAGGTTCGATGACGCTGGCTCCGAAGCGTGGCACCACTTCGGGGGCTCGGCCATCTGCCTGAGTCTCGCGAGGCGGCGAGCTCGTGGAGCTCCCTGGGGCCTTGCGTGAACTGTGGCGGCTGCAGGTCCTGCTGCGCGGGACGCGCCCGCCCGTGTGGCGGTCGCGTGGCGAGGTCGCCTGGGCATTAGCGCGCTCGGAATCCGCCCTGCTCGGGGATCGGATCGGCGCCGCGCAGGGTGAGGGGCTGGGCTGGCGAGAGGCGCTTGTGCCGCCCTCCGCCGTGGCTGTGGCCTGGTCGGGGTCAACAGCGTCGGGGCGGGGGCTGACGTGGTGGGCGCTTCCCTCGCTGTGCCGCGGGGAGGCGCTGTGATGCGCCTGGATGTGCGTGAGGACGAGCGGGGTAAGCGGCTGCCTCTCCCGCTCAGGTGGGGCAGGTTTTGCCTGGGCAGGGCGCAGTGCTGCAGCACGTTTGGCGGGGGCGTGTGCTGGCGCGGTTGCCAAGCGCGCACGTTCGCATCACGCCATCCTTCGGGGCGCCCAGCCCTGCCACGGTTTGTTGCAGCCCCCTGGGCTGAAGCCGCAGGGGTTATCACTGCGGGCTGGTTGCTGGAGGTGCCATCATGTCGGCCTGAGTAAAGGCTCCAGGCGCGCGTGGACCCTGGCACTGGCGAGGTGGCCCTTGGGAGGGCCTGCGCGGGTGCACGCGGATAGCCGATGACCGCTGGGTGTGCCCTGGCGTGGGGGGCGTGGCCGTAGCTGGAGGTGGCTGCTCCAGCAGCCGCGGGCCTGGCACCTATGGGGCCACGGTAGTAGGCGGCAACCCCGTCGTAGTCCGTGTTACCGCCTGTCGGGACTCGCGCGGGGGAGCGGTAGCGTGGCGTGCCCTGCTGTCCTGCGTCACGTTGGTCCCGCTGCTGAATGCGCTGCTGGTGCTGTTGGTGTCGCTGCCAGTCGGCTCTCGAGAGGGGACGGGTGTCGGGGAGGATGGTGGGCACGTCGGGCCGCTGCCAGCCCCGATAGACGTGCTCGAAGGCGTGGTCTGGGTAGGTCTCCCCTACGGGTGAGTATCGCCGCACATGCCCCATGTAGTCGATGTTCTGCGGCTCGGAGATCGCCGTGATGTTTACGGCGCGCTGGTGCGCTGGTCCATAGAGGCAGAAATTACCACGGTTGCTGCGGTCGTGGTTTAGCTCGGCTTCGGTCGTGGCACGGCTCACCATGGCGTCGCAGAGTCGCACGTCATAGTCGAGAGCTTGAGGCCCAGGACCACCCTCGGCGTCCCAGTACAGTACCACATCTCGCCAGCGGGTGCGGGTAGTGTGGATGCGCTCGGCGATCGACTCGCAGACGGTCCTGACCGTGACACGGTCCCTGTACATGTTGGTGATGGCTAGGGAGTAGGGTCGGCGGACCGTCTTGTTGAAGGTGAATTCCTCCTTGAGGGCCTGGTGGGGACTGAAGAGCACGTAGCCTTCCCTCCAAAGCGGTTGATCGGGGAAAGGTTCTTCGGGCATCCCCGTTCCTGTGAATCCAGGTGGCCGCCTTGTGCCGTCAGGCAGTCCCTGCCTGGGGACGCGCCGCGGCTGCGGTGGGAAGTACCATTGACCCTGGTAGCCTGCTTGCCCTGGTTGTGGAGGTTCCCCCCCGGGGCCTGAAGTCGCTCGGGGGGGTTCCTTAAGGTCGTGGAGGGCTGGCGCGTTGCCGAATTGGCGGGCAAGGATGTGCGGCGGCATCCCTGTGGCACGGACGTCGAGCAGGCTGTGTGGACTGGGGGATGGGGGCACCTGCTGGACAGGCAGCATGTGTCGGAGTCCCTGTTGTTGGTGCTGTATGCACACGTCCAACTGTTGCACGAGTAGTCCGTGGACCAGTCCATGAGTGTACGCAGTCCGCTGCGGCCGCAGTCTGGGCACGTTGGTTGGCCCGAGGGGCCGAGCTGCGTGTTGCGGCGAGCCGCACAGTACTGACAGCATTGGAATCGACACTGTAGGCAAGACCAGCGTCCTGGTAAAGGCGGGAGCGCATGCTCATTTGTGCCTGGGTCGTCTGGGTGGGGTCTCGGGCGATCCCACAAGGGCCAGACGTTAGCAAACCAGGATTGGCCTGTAGTGCGGACAACCTCGGCGGGGAGGCGTGCGTCCTCGGCATGGCACCTGATCCACTGGGGCCCCATGTCCGCTGGTACCATGACGGTGCGCCAGGTGTCGTCCGCCTTGACGTGGACTTGGGTCGGTGCCCAGAGCTTAGTAGTGGTGTCGCCGTGGTCGTGGTGGAGGATGACCCAGCCGTCCCGCCCCGCCACCGCAGGGTCAATAACGCGGTGGCCCATGACTGTCGTCCCCCACGGTAAGTAGGCACCGTCGTGGTGATCACCAGGGTCAAGCCAGACCTCGATGCCAGGGGCATTGACACGGGACCGCACATCACGGACGTGGTAGGCGAGGACGTGGTAGGCAGTCGGCTCCTCTTCCGTCACAATGTGCTCCCACGTCTCGATGCCACTGTTGTCTGAGGTGGAGTTCCCGCACTCTGTCGTGACGAGCGAGAGGCAGATCGTCGTGGGCGGGCACGGCCTCGGGCGAGGGCGGCGGCCGCGCTGATGAGGGAAGGCGTACGGCGTTCGTCAGCTCCAGATGACGTCGATGAGCGGTCTGGACTGTGCGCCAGGGCTGTGCCTGACTTGTACGTGCGTGGTGGGCCCGACGCGGCCCCAGGGCTGGAGCCGCTGGGGCGCGACCCGCGTGCGTCAGGGTGCCCCCGCACGGGGACAGCTTGCAAGCCAGTGTACACCAGGGCGATGAGTGGTTTCGGGTCCAGCTGGAGCATGTGAAGCGAGACGCGTGGGCGGGGCTGGTTAGGGTCATCCCTGGTGGCTGCTTCCGTGTCGTAGTGCTGATTGGCCCATACTCGCGCTGCCTCTGGCGAGTATAGCGCCTGCGGCGGTGGCCATGCTGCCGCGATGGCTGGTCTGCGCCTGGTGCTAGCTTCCTGGTCGTGAGCTTCAGCCGCCTCACGGAGATCTGGATGATCGTAGCCAGCGATGTGGAGGGCGTGCGCACAGTCGCCCATGCCATAGGCTTGTGGTAGGGCACGGCACCTGGAGGCAGCTTCCGTGGGGGCACACCAGTCCATGCGGATGAGGAGGCTCAGGACCCGAGGGTAAATGAGGCGCGCTCCGTGGGCCTCCCCTTTCACGTAGTTGTGCCTGTTTTCCCCGCGCGGTGGTTGGGAGGCCTCGCACATCCAGAGTGCGATGGGTCCCCACGCGAGGGTGTCGTCTTCAAGACTGTAAGGCGGGTGGGGCGGCATTGCGTACCGCGCGTCCAGCGAAGGGTGCACGCTCGCGTACGTGCGGCCAACGTTGGTGCCAGTTCGGCCCTTCGCTTCACGGCGGGGACCTGGCAAGAGGTGCCCGCCACTGGCAGCAAGACGGGCCGCAAGGTCGCCGCGGGTCCCATGCCAGAAGACAGTGGGCGCGTCGGTGGTGGGTTGGCGGAGGTCCCACGTGAGGTATGGGAAGATGGTCTCGCCTGAGTTCCCGCCCGAGTCTTCCAGCACCCAAGTGAGGCGGCTTGGTGGCCTCTGCATGATGTCCGTCCACGGCCCCAGCGCTTGGAGTGTTGGATCATGTGTAAATCGAGGATGGTCGTGGAGTCGCAGAGCGTCTTTGATGTCCTCTGTAGACACGCCACTGTTTCCCAGCGCAAAGCCGTTTTGATACAGGGCGTTAAGTATGCTCTTCGGCGGCACGGGGACCGCTGGGTCGCGCTGGATGGTGTTGCGTAGGTTGCGTGTCGGTGGCTTGAGGGCAGTGTAAGGCATACCAGGGCCTGAAGGCGCCTGGGGCCTGTCGGGTGATGCATAGCGTGCTCGCCGTCGTGGTGGTTGGGTGTCCGCGTCGGGGGGGGAACCACGAGCGTCAGCATGTCGGAAGAAAGACCACGGGCTATCGTGGGTGCGCTCACGCGTTTCCCTTGCCTCGGTGTCGCTGCCGTGTGCTGTGGCATCCTCGTTAGTCGGTAGGTTGCCGAATGTCGCGCCGCTCTTGGAGCCGTCTCGTGGAGACGGGCTGGCCGATCTTGGTGTGACAGACGAGGCTCGCGATACGGCGGCAGTGACTTCGACGATGGCGGCGGTGGTGGCGGTAGTGACATCGGCGACTGCGGCGGCAACTGCTGCGGCGTAGTGTTCCTGTAGCAGCGGATGTCGGAGTGCGTGCACATGCTGGTCGTCGTGTTCGTCGGCGAGCGTGCACGGCATTTTGTATGTGGCCTCGCCCCGCGGCCTCCTGCACGGTTGGCAACAGCGGAGGCACCACTGGGCTGTGGATGAGTCCAGGGCTCGCGCACAGATGCGGGCTCCCACGTGTCCGACAGCTCCCTGGGCAAGAAGTTTGGCACCGACGAGTAGAAGACCACACACGACTCCACCCGTGGCAATAGCCCCTAGCTTGCCGCTGGCCCATTTCAGGACACCCCCGAGGCCGACCCCGACTGCAGTGGCTCCGCCCGAGACGCTATCTCTGAGTTTAACGCTGGTCAATTTGAGAGTGGCCCACAATGTGGACGGGACATTGTATGTCGTTTTGCGTCGGGATGTGGTGGACACCGATGAGCCTGGTGCCGTCGCTTTGCGTCGTCGTCGTTGTCGGTAGCTGGGGTCTCGGCTCGGTGTCGGCAAGTGCCCATCGATCTGGTCCTTGTACGGCATTGCTATCGCGATGGCGTACGTGGCCACAAAGAGGCAGATGAGGCAGCCACAATGTCGTGATGCCGCTGCGCTGTGCTGGGACTCGTGGGAACCGCTGGCATCTGGGTACTCATCATCGATGGGGTCGTTGTCGATGTCGGCCTGCCAGTGGTCAATGGCACTGGGGTTGGAGTCAGTCACGTTGTCACGGTGTACGGAGGTGAAGGGCGTAGTGCTGCCACCTGCGGTCTGGGGATGTCCAGGTCTAGCCAGTGGTGCAGCGGGGCTGAAGCCGCCACTGCACGGGCTGGCATGAGCTGGCGATGCAGTGGAATGGCTTGTCCCGTCAGCGACAGTGACGCCTTCAGCGTCGTTGAGCTGTGCGCTGGGGTCGGCCTGAGCTGAGTTGTGGGGCGGACTGCTGTGCAACGAGGTGTGCCCAAAGTAGGGTTCACTGTCGCGGTCACGCTGGGCCGAGTCGCCTGGTGGTGTCGTGCCGTCTCGATCCTGGGTATCGATGCCGTCCTGGCTATCGTCCGACGCGTGGAACGAGTCCATGGATATGTTGCCGATGTCGCTGTCCGCGATGTGCTGTAGCAGCCATGATACGGGATCATCTGCGGCCTGATCGGTGCCGTCCATCGGCGCCGCGGCGAGCTCCGCCTCGACGAGCGGCAGCATGTCTGGCGGTTGGTGCAGGATTACGTCGGCGAGGTACGCCATGGCGTCTTGGTCGGGTGGAGGGAGGCCTCTTGGCAGCAGAGCATGGGCCCGTGAGAGGTATGGCGGCAAAGGTGCCGTGAAAGCCTCAGGGCCGACGAGCGTGGCACGAGCGCCCTGGTATTCCAGAAGGAGGCCAAAGTAGCGGGTGGCGTACTCGCGGCTGCTCTGGATGCGAGTGAGGTTGCGATTGGTGCGCTGCCTGTCGGGGCCCGCTCTGTGCCAGATATCCTCGCACATGTCGACCGCGGTGCGCTGACGCAGGGCGTCGGTTGTGTCCTCGGACTCCTCCTGAAAGAGGTGATCGTACTGTGGCAGATGAAGCGTCGCCAGGATGTACGGGACGCAGTCCTCGAGCCATGCCCAGAACATGTCCTGGTTGTCCTCACCTGGTGCCCACGCCGCAGCACACGGTATGAGCCGGGCGCGGATCATCATCAGGCGCCAGAAAGCAGGGTCCTCCTCGGGTTCGCCCCTATCGCACAGGGGAGTGGTGAGACCCGTAGGGCAATAGCGGGGCACAACAGCGGGGCTGAAGCCGCCACTGTGTGCCTGGCCTATGCCGCACGGACCCGCGGCAACGGTGCCGTTCACGATCGGGTCGAAAATGGTGCAGTGATCGTACTTGTAGATGCTGTCATCGTAGAGGTAGAAAAGGGTCCCACGTTCAGCGTGTCGCAGGAAAACCTCACCTCCATGCTGGGGCGCACCGCCTGAAGACGGGTGTGCTCCAGCGAGCGAGGGGAGGGCCAGGCTGAGGCAAGGCGCCACATGATGGCGAGGCCTGGCGGGCGGCGCGAGCGATGAGCCAAAAGCTGCATGTCAGCACGCATCCTCAGATACCCCTGCATGCTCATGTACATAGCAACAAACACACCCACAGCAAGATGACAGGTGTCCCTACACCAGATAGCTTGCTCGTGCCGCTGCCAAAACTGACATGATATGACAAGAAAGAGGTACGACGCGAAGAGAGAAGAGATGCCTCTGAAGGCGCTTCCTCGGAGGGCTGAGGCAGGCTCTCTGAGGCACCTTCAATAGGGTTCCTGAGTGGCCCGACCCTTGTCTTTGCCTTTGTCAGCCCCTGGGGGCCCCGTCCCTGGGGTGACCTGGCCTGGCTGGTCAATCCACCCGCAGACAGCCACGGGATCGGCAACTGATGCAGCTTCCTCCTTTTTGGTTTTGAGGGTGGCCACCTGTGGCAGGTGGATGGTGCCCCCCGTGAGGTGCCCGAGGAGGGCCTGGATGTCGCCACGCAGTGCAGCAGCTTCGGTAGTTGCCGTCTGTTGCTGAGTGACGACGGTGGCAAGCCCTCGTTCCAAACCTGAAACGTGCTCCGTGAGTGTGGCCTGGGATGAGAGAAAGCCCGCAAGCTGAACCTGCATGTTATCCACCGTGTTGGCAAGCAGCTCGTGCTGTTGTTCCATGTGTTGGATGCGGGTCGTGGCGGCATCTGACAGTTTAGGGGCCGTTGCGAAGCGTTCGCCGAGGGTGTTCAGTTCGCGAGATGTCACGCTGAATTCATCCCCTGATGAGAGGATCTCAACGTCGTCAGCGTCGCCTGGTACCTCGGCGGCTGTGGCAGCGTCCCCTTCCGTGTGGCCCCCGCCTTCAGCCGCCACCGTGCCAAGTTGCGGGTCATGACCACCTGGTCCTTGGACGGCCGTCTGCTCGGCCGCTCCATCCGTGCCGTGCGGGGGTGCAGAGGAGCTGCGGCCTGGGGCGCCGTGTGGTCTTGCGTGCGGCGTGGCGTCGCGTTTCCCACTGGAGGATCGGTGGCGCTTGGCTAGAGGCTCCTCCTTGGGGATCGGGAGCGGTGCGACGCCCTTGCCTTTTGGCGTGGCAGTCATGAGGTCGTGGAGGTAAGGGCTCTGGGCCGCTTTGGTTAGGAGTGTGCCCGTGGCGGGGCTGAAGCCGCCACCACGGGCTGGCGGCGTCACAGGCTCTGTGATAGTGGTAGGGGTGACAATGGTAACGTTGTCCCTCTTCGGCGCCACCTCAGCCAGCGGGGCCTCGGTGATGCTCCACGGGATGGGGCACCCTGCGACCTGTACCGTATATGTGGGTGGGGGACGATGGGCGAGCACTAAGGCAAACTGAGCCGAAGTGGCTGGGTCCCAGGCGGTGTGGTAGACCTCGCAGTCCCATTTGACGGACGGGCCCGTGAGAGTCTTAGCAAGCTGGGTCAGCGTGGCGCGGCGTGCCGCAATGCCAGTGATGCGGTATCGCGTCTTGGCGAGGGTGGCTTCACAGCCACGGATGCTGACGGCAGCAGCCTTGGCGGCGTCTGACCCTCGTGCAACACGGATCCCCAATAAGCTTGACTTGCCGTGCCTGACGACTCCTAGGGCCTTGAAGTCCACCGACTTCTGGAACGCATCTGCCATCGTGATGGGCTGGTCCTCAGGGAACCACACGGTCTGGTACTTGTCCGCAGTGGGCTCGTCTGCACCTACGTTGCTGAGGTCGTAGGTGGCGCCGAGTTGCCCTGAACCCGCCAAGACCTTGTCAACCGCTTGGAGACTGACGCCGAAGGTAGCAGCCAAGGACCTCTTTCCGACGCCCGATCCGTACCTGCCTAGGCTTTTGCAGGGTTCGAGGATGGTGACGGCTTTAAAGTTGCCGTGGAAGAGGGCCTTGAAGGTGTCCTGGAGCTGACTATCGAGCTCCTGGCGGCGAGCGTCTTTCTTGGACTCCCTGTGCTTTTGGTTTTGGCGCGCCTTGTCCTGTGGGGCGGAGTCCCCTCGGAAAGGACCCTTGGCGCGTGGACCACCGTTCACGGGGGCACCT
>CAUYUJ010018497.1:151303-203035 GCA_963575745.1 Prorocentrum cordatum
GCAACACCCCACATAGGCTCTTCCGTTGTGAATTTCCCCCGGATGTGCGTGACAGCCCCGGTCTTGACGCCGTGTCCCAAGATGGGGCAGCGTGCACCGAGGATGATGCTCTCTTGTTCCGATGCTTTTCGATTCCAAGCTTCGCTTGCAACTCCCACCTGACCAGTCGGGCCTTGTGGTCTCAGACTGGGCCGCTGGCGGTAGGCGTCTTCACAGGCACAGTTGCAATTGACTAGAGTACTCTTGACCCCGATGTGCCGCTTTGCTCTAGAGGAGGCTGTGCGGTTGTCTCGGTCGATCAGCATGGCAACTCCCAAGGTGCGTGCTATGGACCTGCCCACCGCTCTGCAGGAAATTGGCCTCGCCGAGCTGTGGGCTTTCTTACAGTGCCTGTCTCTTGCACTTAGTCCCGTCACGGTCGTCACTGATTGCCATGCGATCGGCGACGGGGCAGCCGCGGGAAAGGCGCGCTGCGTGCGCCCGAAGCGCTTCTATTCCGAAGTCTGGTGCCGGATTTGGTTCAAATTGCAGGACCTGGGGGCCGACGAGGTTGCGGTCCGCTGGGTGCCGTCTCACAGAAGTTGGCCCGAGGCCCAGAGATGCGGCGTGCCCTGGCTTCACTTTCGAGGCAACGTGCTGGCGGACGAGTTCGCTAAGCGAGGGGCCAGGGCACATCCCAGGGACGAAGACTGGGCCCACAGGCGATCGTTGGCCTGGTGGGCTAGCCGTCATTTGGCGGACTACACGGGGCGTATCTTGCACCATCTGGCGCTCGCGGATTTTCTTGATGTGGTCCGTCCCAAGGTCTTCAGGGTCCGTTTTGACCCGCTCGATCAGGTCTCGGACCCGCGGGGCAATCAAGTCAAGTACGCTCGAGGTCACTGGGGGTGCGTGTCCTGCGGTCGGTCGGGGACGTATCGCTGCAAGGTCGTCGCTCGACCTGGCCCTGGCGTTCCAGACATTTTGTCCCGCGCCCACCCGTCCCATCGTTTGTGGTGGGCCAGGGGGGGGGGCCACCGACGGTGTTGTTTGGTGCTCGCGCTGTGGGGCGCACGGAACCCAAAAAGTTCTCAAGATCGGCAGGCCTTGTGTCCCTCCCACGGACTGGGGCCGCCGTTCGTTGAAAGCATTTCGCAAGGGCAAAGACCCTTCCTCGGGAGCCCTCCTCCCTCGCCCCTTTTCTGCCTTCCCTCCGCGGGAGCCTCGGGAATTCGGTTGGGCGGAGGGCCTTCGCTCTGTCATCTCCGAGGTTGAGGAGCTCGAGGCATCTGACCGTGCGCAGGGGGTCGTCGCCCCTGGTGCGGCCGCCCGTGCTCGCGGGCCTGCCCCGCCTGAGGCAGCCAGGGCTGCCGTGGAGCCCAGCGCGGTGGCGGAAGTGGCACCAGCGCCACCCGCTGCGGGCTCCCATCGTGGCCGGCCTCGTGGGAATTTGCTGGGGCGGTTCCTTCTGGGGCCGCCCCCAAAGGAAGGGAAACGGGAAGAGAGGAGGAGGAGGAAGAGGAAAAGCTGGAGAAGAACGACGACGACGAGGAGCAGGAGGAGGAGGAGGAGGAGGAGAAGGAGGAGGGTGGGAGAAGGAGGAGGAGGAGGAGGAGGAGGAGGAGGAAAGGGGGAGGAAGGGGGAGGGGGAGGGGGTGGAGGAAGAGGAGGAAGAGGACGAGGACGAGGAGGAGGAGGAGGAGGAGGTGGAGGAGGAGGAGGAGGTGGAGGAGGAGGGGGAAGGGCAGCCACCCGCCGCTGCGCCGAAACACTGGATCCACTGAGTCTCTTGCGGCACAGTGAACCCGCTCCACGTGGCAGTGCTGCATCCCGAATGCCAGGCGATAGAAAATATGGATCATGTGGGGGTGGATTAGCGACGGGTCCCGTTTCCATAGGAAATTTCCGATTTCCGCTGCCGAGCGAGGCAGCATTGGCCGCAATTTGGGGAGGGCACCTCCCCTGATCCATGAATTTGGCGACCGCCATGGATCGCTAATCCATGTTTGCGCGCCCCAGAGAATGGGCACCAGCAAGAGTGCGAACTGTGGCATATTCTCGTCGATGCCCATCTTGAGAAGGCTGCCCAGAGGGGGCAAGGAACGGAACCTGCATGCAGCTGTGCCTATCTGACGGTTGGCACCGGTGAAGCCTCACCATAGCCCCCCAGCCAGCTCCAACACCACCCCCCCTGCCACCCCGCTGGAGGGACCGCTCTGGTCCCTTCTCGCGCGCCAGAGCCACCTTTTTCGCGATCCAATCCCTCCACGCCCCGAGATGTAATAGCTTGGAGTGCTCCCTCCTTTCAGAGGAGCACGAGGTCATGATTATGATGCGCTCCAGGATTCCCCAGATTCGCGAAGATTCCATGAAGTTCCACCGGCCGCAGAAGAGGGCCGCCAGATACTCCTGGGAATCCTGAAACGTATCCTGAGCCAACCCTATCATGACATCATTCCCGTCCTACCCTCATTGCCTGCACCCCACCCCCTTGCTCGGCGGCGAGCTTGGGGGAGAAGTGAAAGGAAGAAGGCCTTTTCAGAAGGCTCGGACGTCCCCCGGCCTTCCGAGAAGCCTTCTGAGCCTTCTTCCGAGAAGACACCAGAACACCTCCTCAGAAGGCGCGAGGGCTCCTGATATCAGGAGGGAAATCACACACAGACACAATTAATCGTCGATTCCCGAGAAAATATGGGAAAATATAGGAAGTGGGATGGGAGACGAAAACCCAACAAATATGGGAAAATATTGTGAATCCTGTTATTTGTGTGTATTTCTTTGCGTGCCCCAGGGCCCCCTCCTGAGAAGCCCCGCCGCCTTCATGAAGGCCTTCTCCTTCTCGTTCCCCCACCCTCTCGCCGCCGAGTCCTGTCCTCCTGCCCCTCCTGCCCCAGGAGGGGGAAACAAAAATCACAGACACGATGAATCGTCGATCCCCAGGAAAACATGCGAAAAGATGGGAAGTGTGGGGGGGAAGACAGAGACCCAGAAAACATGTGAAAAGATAGGGTCTCCTGGGATCTGTGTATGCCTTTATCTGTGTGCTCGTGGCCCCCTGCACTGCCGCCCTCTGCTGGCACCACCCCCTTTCTCTCCCGGCGCCTCCCCGCCCGCCCGCCGCGGCGCCCCTCCGCAGGAAGGCGGTGCGCAGCGGCTCCGCGGGGTTCCTCGCGGGGACCATGCAGGCCGCCGCGGGCCCCGCCGCCCTCCGCGCCGGGGGGGCTCCGGGTCCCCTGGAGGGTTCGGGGAGTCTTGCTGGGGGGGGTCCGGGCAAAGCGGAGGTCGGCCAGCGCGCCGGATCGGGCGCAGGATCCTGCAGCTCCGGGGTCGCATTGGCCCGGGCTTGGGGCGCGGGACCCTGCAGGATCTTGCAGGATCCTTCGCATCGACCCGGGTTTGGGCGCCGGATCTTGCAGGATGTGGCAAGGCCTGACTGACCCGGGTTTGGATTGACCCTGGTCAGAAGAACCCCGGGACAGGCAGTCCCGCCCCTGTGCCGTCGGCGTCATCGTCGTCGCCGTCGCCGTCGCCGTTGCCGTCACCGTCACCGTCGTCGTCGCGTCGTCGTCCCCCGGCGGCCAGGTGTGGGACGGCCTGTTTTCATTTTTCAAATATTAAGAACACAAATAATCCAGCAAGGTCGCTTGCATGGGCGGGGGGGGCTGAACCTGAAGTAAACCGCAAACGAACTGCATGCGCGGAGATCGCGCAAGGCGAGAGGCACGGGCACGCCAGTTTTCGTTCGAAAAGGGGCGAGGCGGAGGGGGGCGAACGCCATGCGAACAAAGTTGCCAGATTTTCTTTTTAAAAAAAAGCTCCTGCGGCGCGCACTTTGGGCGGCTGGCAACAGAGGGTGACCCAAATTTGCTGCGAAGGGTGAAGAAGGGACCCTTTAGGGTCCCTTTTGGGCACCATCTGGCCCCAACCGGGGCCCTCAACGGCCCTTTCAGGGCCCTTTGCCTCCCCCCCCCCCTGAGGTCACCCGTCCACTACCACTGGCCCGAACACTGGGGGGTGCGCGCGCCAGGGGGGGGCGGGGGAGGGAAACCGTATCTCAGCGGCCTGGAACAGATATTGTGCAGCACGTGTTGGTAAGTCTGCGCCGAGCTTTGTCTCAATTTCCTTCCCCGCCCCTTTTTTCCTTCCCTCGTCTTCATTACTCTCTGTCTCTGTCTCTCTGTGTCTCTCTCTCATTCTCTCTCTCTCTCTCTCTTTCCCCCCCTCGGCCTCTTCTCTTCCACCTCCTTTTCTCCTGCGCTGCAGCTTCTGCAGCGCGAACTACTACAGGATTCCCCGTGGTGCGGCTTTGCACATGTATTTGTTGGTGGCGGCCTTATCGAAGGAATTCTTGCGTGGCGGCTTATCATTGTAAGGCTGTGTGCTAGCGCGCATTTCCGTGTTAAAAAAGGCCACTGCAAATAACAAGGCGACTTGAAACCATTACTCCGGCAGGAACATAGCAATCCTCAAATAGACAGCGGTGCACATGTCCTACAGCCGGGGGTATGAGCAAACTCGGACTTCCCCCTGGCCGTTAGTATGTTAGTGTTTGTTGTCGATCCCCCCGTAAGACCAGATGAGAGTTCTGCTTTCCTCTGGCATCATGGATGTTATTGCTGATCCCTCGTAAGTTCCGCTCAAGCCCTCAGATCGCGCCCTTCCAGTGGAGCCGTACGTCTTAGTTGATGCTTGTGGCGGACTGCAACATTATTCCGGTCCTTGAACATACATGCTTTTGTTGGAACGCTACATGTATATAAGAGGTCCCATTGTCTTGCCACGGCGCCTTGCATATGCAATTGTTTGTAAACGGCCGGTCTAATACATGCAATTGGGAATTCTTGCGCATCGAATTCTCTGGCGCGCGTGTTCCAGAAAAATCAAGTTTGCGGCGTCCGTGCAATATGATTCATGGTGGTGGCTATCGCATTCATACGTATATATATATATATATATATAGAGGTGCAGCTCTGGCTCGAGCTTTTGAAAGATCTCCAGAGCGTGGGCGACATGCCCAGCGTCTCGAAAATCGGGTTTCTCTGTCACACACTGACGGTCTACATGCGTCTCATAGCATGGAGTCTTCTGTCTCTGCAGGATTACGGCAAGCGCCTTGGGATCTCTTTCGTGAGCTGGAGCACATTGATGAAGTAATCCTTTCAGGAACTCAGACAATGACCACGACCCCCATTCGAGACACACTCATCGGCAGAGTTTCTCATGCGGAAGTTTGGCTGGCATCGCAGTAGCAAGAACACGACGGGCAAAACATGGCGCGGTGCGGAGATCTAGCTGCGCCGCCGCTGGCTTCGGAAAACACACATCGTCAATATATGGCAGCCCCCACCCGCGCTTCGCGGCCGTCTAGGCGCTGCAAGCGTGAAGAGCTCGCAGTTCGACTTCACTTTTTATAACAGCCTACTTCCCTCCGGGATCGCAGCGCCTCGCCACCGCATCCAGGAACGAAGCTCTCATGGGCAAGATGATCAGCTACTTGCAGGGCATCTTCTCGAACTTGCCGAACCGAACTTGCGCGTTCATCGGCGCAGACCTGGTCGACGGCCTCGAGCGCGCCAGCACTACAGAGGACGACGACGCCACCATAGGTACGCACGAGTACGGGCAGCAGCACTGCGCTGGAGAAGCTTTTCACGCAGGCACGAAGGACCTACGCCCTGCGCGCGACGAGCGCGCGCCCCCCGCGCGGCCCGATTTGCCATGGGCTTCGCGGAAACACTAGCTGCATCGATGACCTCGCGATGCCGATGCGCCATCTACCGGGAACGCGGCGCCGTGACATCGCCTACCGTTTGGCCTGATGACTCCGAGCATTCCCATCGCAACGCTTCCTGGACCGCATGATGCCTTATTTGGGCGTGGAGTGCGCCCCTGCATTCGACGGGCCCCAGGAGGCCGCAGCGGGGCTACACTCGCATATTCTTCGCCTGGAATGACGAAAGGTTCTTCGACAGGGCAAAGCAGCTCCTCGATGACATAGAGATGGACCTGGCTAACTACCTCATAGAGACCGGCCACCGTGACATGGCGGACTGGGCAGAAAGGCGTGCGATGAAATCTGGATGACAACACTGATTGTCAACGATGCGATCGCGAGCTCTTGAAACATTTGAAGCGAGCAAGTCCCCGATCGACTTAGAGCGCCAGCAGTTTGCACAGCAGCGCCGACACGCCCTTCATGAACGAACGCTCGCTCGGCAGAATCCCGCGGTCGACTTTGAGAGCACGTTTGTCTTCCGACCTTGCAGCGCTGCTTGCAAAACCATTCCGACGGCGATTGCGCGACCTTCGAGATGAGCGGCCTTTTCGCAAAATCCAACAGGCTGACGAAGCAGGGCTGGCAGCAGAGCTTTGGCGAGCTTGCTGGCGCCATGCTGGTAACGATAAGGTTCTTGGTAAAAGATGCTACTTCGATCTACCCGACGCTCGACCCTCCGTTCAGGCCTGGACCGAAGATGTGGCACTTCCCGGCGCTGATGGCGGAATGAGGGCATCCCCTACTGATGTCGCCCATTTTATCGAAACCGCTGCTGTGATCGACGAACGTTCCTGCCCTACTACGCATCAGTGGAGACGCGCCAAATGCGATTCCGACGCGATCAAGCGCAGGTTGCGGACGCATTGCAAGCGCCAACGAGCTGCTCCTGAATGGTCTCTACCTTCAGATATGTGCAATCTCTTTGCTCGTGGGCAGAAGTGAAGATCGGAGAAAAGACGGCTGCCGAGAGTTCGACCGCGCGACGATATTCATGGGCCCCTACTCGGCGACGTGATTATCGTTTAACTTGCTGCAGCTCGCCGGCATCATTGGCTCACTGCATGGTGGAATCTATCCCACCCATCAAGTTAGCAAGATGAGTGACAAACCGCGTGCTCGAGGCACTCGGCTTTCACACACTATGCACGTTTGCAAAGACACGGGCTGCGTCGGGACAATTGCTTGCATCTACGCCGCTGGGCGACGCAGAGCACGGCTGCACGGGGGCGCGCTCGCGATAGGTTGCTGTCGCAGTAGGGTTGGCACTGCAGTGGCGACTCACCAAGCAGCAGCGGGGCCACATCACCATGACGCGTGACATTACGAAAGTTCCGCACCAGTGGATCATTCCTAGCTCGGCGCCGCAGTGGACAACCTATACCTCCCTGGCGATCGCGCGACCATGAAAGGCGGACATCGTAGAGCAGCGTGTGTGATCAGCGAGGGGATTGGCGCTCAGGGCTACCAGAACACCTGTGGGCTGCTTCATGGGAAACGCCGACGCTGCGATGATGTCCCGCGAGTCATTCATACCGCCCACTACTGCTTGGAATGCCGCACTTGCCACTGATACGAGCACCTCGATGATTGCGGGGTGCGAGTTCACTGGGACCAACGTCGATCTAAGCTTTCGCAAGTATGCCGACAACCTTGCCAAGACTCACATCTGCCACGATGCGCAGGCGGCGGCCTACAAAGTACAGCACACCGACCAGTCCTGAACGACAAGCTGAGCACGATTGGTCTGCAACAGACTGCGGGGAACACAGCTGTACTACCGACGTTTGTTGGCACTGGCGCCCACGTATACTCACGAGCCCCACGCTGCCGCAAGGTACCTGTCGACGGCGAAGTCCTTAGGCCCCATCATGCAGGCCAGCGGTCGCAACCACGTCGAGGTCAAGGCGCGGGCCATTACCGCTGCGCGTAGCTGGCGCAGAATGGGGCGTTTCTGGAATAACTGCAGATATCTTGGACGGCGTAAAATAGTTGTCAGAGGGCAAGTGTTACCAGCGGCTACCTCCGGACTCGGAGCGCGTGTTCTGACGTGGGCCCAGAACGAGCAGATAGACGCGCGCGTGGCACGATATGCACGAGCATTCCTTCAAGGCACCGCATGCATCCATCAGCCCGCCGATGGCGACGACCTGTCTGGCACGAGCAAAGTTGTTCGCAATGTCTCATCACATGTATCTTGGAGGAATTTGAAGATGGCACCGCCCTTCCTGGGCATGCAGATCTGACGTATTAAGCGGTGGCAACGCGATGCAAGCGAACCTGCACATCGCGCGCAACTGCTAGCCTGTGCATTTGAAAAGCTACTCAGCAAGACAAATGTGACGATGGACTTCGCTTGGGCCCCTGCGCGCTCAGATGGTGGAGGCCCTGCTCGCATGACCATCCCGTGGCGCAGGCACTTCTGTGATGATATGAAGTTGTTGCAGGCATTTGCTGACGGACGCGCATGCCTCGACGTTATCGGAGACGATTTGTTCGTCATTCTTCGCCCGACGCCAGGTCGAGATGTTTCCACTAAGCTCACGACTGCGCGCGCGCGACAGTGGTGGCTGGAACAGCCCGCTCCACCGCGCAGTGGTTCAGACGTAACAGCCTCCTGGGAAAGCCCTCATTCGCGCGGCCTCCTGTGCGATGATGGCGCGTCATGCTCGTTCGCGGCCGAAACAAAACAAGCGCTCCGAGCAGGGGGGGGGGGCGAGCGCGGATGAGTTTGCGAACGCACGCGACTCACGATTACGCGCCAATGCTTGAATTGCCGATTGGCGTTCGCGAGCCGACAGACTGCGATAAACCATCTACTGCTGCTGATCGTTCTGGACGATGCCAACAACACCGCTCTCTTTGCAACTTCGGCGTGAGCGATCCGCCGCAGCTGCGTTGCCCGCGCGACGACTGCGAGCTCACCTTCGCCGCGCTTGGCGGGTTGCAAGCCCGCGTTGCTGCTGATCACCCCCGAGTACCTCGCCCCCATGTCGCGGGTGAACTCACTGCCCAGCGCCGGAGTGCCCGCAGGCGCGCCGGCGGCAGAACCGGAGCAGCTTGCTCGCAATCCCCTCCGCCGCCAGCTTAGAGAGCGCGGCTGCCAACAGAGCGGGTCGAAGTCCAAGTTTGCGGACCTGGACTCATTCGCACTGGAGCGGATGATGATGGGCATGGCAAGACATCCAGTGCATGTTCCCCATAGGCCTGAAACTGCTGCTCAACGTGGCGATGAGGCACCGACAGACCGATGCCGTCTTGATCAAGACTTACCTAGTTCCCCCGGCTCCAAAGGCGTCGTGGCGATCCAAACCCGAGCTCGGGCGCGGGTCAGAAAACAAAGGGATTCACAGCTCGATGGCGGCACCGCAGATCGACATAGAGGTGGCGAAGATCGGAACGATCAGCACCGCGGACTTCGCAGGTCTGCTCGGAGGTCTTCATCAGGAAGGCGCGTCCGTCGGCGGTCTCTGCCAGCAGAACCTGACGGCGCCCGGCGACAACCTCAAAGTTATGGACATCAAGCAGATCGTCGAGCTCGCCCCGCTCGCGAAGGCCAGCGACACTCACGACGCAGCGCAGTGCAAGTTCCAGATCAGCCTCAACCCCTGGAGCGACGTCGACCTCAGCGTGATTCGCGAATCACTCATCCAGACGGGAGCGAGCCACAAGCCAGGTCAGGGACCGATAGTGCACCACCGTGGAGAGGATCCTCCACGCGAAGCTGACGCAGTTAGAGGGCGCACTCATGGGGTAGACTTCTTCGCTTATCACTGGGTAATGCATAGTTATGCGCAAAGGTGCCCCTGTACCCCACGGAATACGGCAGCGATGGGCAATGGGGGCTTCTCGTCTGCATCAGGGGGCGCGCCAACTTCTGCGCCAGTGGTTCCGGGCATGGGAAGCACGGCGCATTCATCTCCGAGCGCGCTTATTTCTTCGCCAGGTGTTCAGGGCATGGGAAGCCCACCTTTTGCATCGCAGAGTGCGCCTACATCATTATTTGGCCAGGGCGTGGGTAGCAGGCCGCGCGCGTCGCAGAGTGCGCCTACTTCAGCAGAGTCACCCCTTGGCACGGATCGCTCAACTCCTCTGCCCTCTCGCAAGCTTTCGGGCGCGCCGCTCCTTTTGCTCGCGTCGAGGGCCTCTGGGGGCTGAGGGCGCCGACCTTCGGGAGGCATTTCCTCTCGGTGCATGGGGGGCCCACGACGTGCATCGCGGAGCCAGCCTACTTCTGCGCCGTCAGTCCAGGGCGCGGGGGGCCATCTTGCATCGCAGAGTGCGCCTACTTCTACCGCAGTTGTTCAGGGGCTGGACTGCCCGCCCCTTGCATCCACAAGTGCGCCGACGTCAGTTGATCAGGGCGTGAGATGCCCACGCCGCTCACCTAGGAGTGCTACTCAGTCGTGTTCCCGCGCTGAGATCCGGACAGCTTCGCCGATGGCACGCGCCCGAGCACTGGCCCAGGCTGATAAGCATAGGCCCTCTGAGCCCCCCGAGCCGAGCCTGCCCAGCGCCTCCTCGCCCTCCCTCGCTTCTCGAGCCTCTGGGGCCTCCCCCCCCTCCTCCCAAGCGGCCTCGTAGGTCATCCGCCCCTCCGCCGCTGCCCCAGCGCCGGCCGCGCTCGCCCCGAGGATCGTCTTTTCCTGCCCCGGCTGCCATATTGCGGTTGCAGACGCCATCGCTGCGCAGGCTACGTGGTGCAAGTTACGCGGTGCACTTCATGAGTTGCACGCTGCGCGATGAAAGCTAGGTGGTGCAAGATATGTGATGCAAGCTGGTGTAAGCTATGTCGTGGAGGTGTGAGATGTGTTGCACAATCCAGGTTGTGTAAACTACGGCGTGCAGCCCACGTGGTAAAGTACACGCGGTGCAAGCCATGCGGGCGCGCAGCGCACAATGCCACCGCGAGGCCCTTTCGCATCCATTTTCGCTGAAGGCATTTGGTTCAAGCAGTTTAAAGTGCAGGCGCCTCGCGCATGCCAGAACAGCATATTTATCGCGTGCCCTGACAAGGCGCTCCGCCTCGCCACTCCGTGGTCCGCGCCGGTGCTGGCATGTGAATCGAGGGGCGCCGGCCTGGCAGGACAAGCGCGCGCCCTGGATGAGCAGGGCGAGACTGGGCTGCTGTAGAACAGTGCCACGCTGACAGCCGTCGCGAAGCAGACGCACTTCGAGGCGAAGCCACTGCATGTTCCCCCGTTTGGCACGACAATTACCCCGAATGCCCGCAGCGTGTTCGATGACGATTCAAAAAAATGAACCTGAGTCTTCAGGCCCTGGAGTGCGTTGGCCTCAGTGCCGCGCGCATTTTCAATTGCTTTCTTTGGGGTGGCCCCAGGGATGAGTGTGGAGCATGCATGTGCGCCACCATTGACGCGCAAGTGTAGTGCAACCGCGACCAGGGCCCGTTCTCAGGCTGCAATGACGACGGCCATTGTGGTAGAAGCAGCTGATGGGTCATCATGCGAGCAGGACCGTCAGTGCGCATGGCCTTCGGTGTGTAGGGGCGTTTGCCGAATACGGCGGCGATGAGGACGATTCAATGGCAACGCGAACTCGCCACTCCCCTCCTTGCAACGTCTGGGGTTGTCACATGTTCGTCACTGTTGCATCATATTGTTGTTGTGCGCCAGCATGAGACGCCTGGGGGGCCAGCGGCGCGGCATTGGCCGCACCGTGGGCGTTTGGCGCACACTTGTTCTCGGCCGTGGTTGTGAACCAGTTCTGGGGCACAGAGATGACATTTCTTGGTAGCGCGGCTGCAGCCGAGGCTGCCGCGCAAACTTGCCAACGCGATCGTGCTATGCGCGTCCTGTTTTAGTTCCACGTGCATTTCTTCTTCACTTCCTCCTCCTCTTCCTCGTCCTCCTCTTCCTCTAGGTCGTCCCAGCGTAACCCACTTGAGCGCCGTTCCCGCTCGCGATGCCCTTGGCTCCCAGCGCGCAAAGTGCAGGTTCTCATTGGGAACCGACTGCAGTGGCCCAGCGTGTAGCTAATGCCAAGGGTCTTCTGTGCGCCATCGATCGTGCCCACGCAGCGCTTGGTGCATGGCGCGATAACCCTGCCGAGCTCTCCAGAAGAAATTCGGTCGGGCCAAAACTTGATGCCCCCTTGGAGCTGTGATTGCGCGGTTTGTGACCTTGGGGCCCTCTTGGGGGCGCGATTGAGGCGCTGGGAAAACGACGGGCGACGACGGCGTCGGCGATGGCGTCGCTGGACGGCGATCGATGTTTCTCCGAGCTAGTGCCGATGCACGTCTGCTCACCTCTTTGCGCTGGTGGCGCGGTCACTTTTGCCGCGGCGGAGCTTTAGGCAGCCGTGTGGTCGATCGCGTCTTCTTGGACGCCCTTCTCTTACTCTTCATAATATTTGTGCTGTCGGGCCATTCCTCGGGTGGCCGGCGCCCAGGGACCTTCGGTCTCTCATGCCGGGTGCGAAATCGTTTTTTTTCGCCGGTAAAATTTGTGATGCTACCCCGAGCTATGTATGCGGCACTGGTTGGCGCAGCTCCTCGGCTGCGCTAGCGCGCGCGAGCTCACGCACAGAGGGGCCAGCAATTTCAGCGCAACCGACGAGTCCGCGATGGCGCATGCCGACGGGAATTTCCCAGCGCGCCTCAAAGTCAGCATTGGCGCGGGCGGGCGCGGTGATGATGTTGATAATAAAGCAGCAAGGATGGTGATAGTAACGATAGTGGTGGCGACGATGGCGATGGCGACGTCGAAGCCAATGACGGCGCCGATGCTGGCGACGACGATGGTGATAATGACGTCCATGCGTTGGTGGCGATCGAGCGATGGCGGCCGCAGTGGCGGCCACTGGCGACGACGATGCGGCGGGGATGCGGCGGCGTTGATGGGGGTGGTATTTGAAAAGTGCGCGCGTTGGGAGAAGTACAAGCAACCTGGCACACATTTGTCGAAACCACGCGTTGTTTGTCACACGTCTCCAAAGAGTTCGACTTCGGGGGCATCCGAACACCAACGGTCTGGGAACGGTTTCGATTCGCCTCGGTGCGTCGCGTTTGCGTGGCTCTCGTGGCAATGTATGATACGGGCCTGCGCATTTGGCACATGCTGGACGCGCGTGTTGCACAGGGTTTCTAAATTCGTTGCCCCCGCTACGTAATGCCAGCAAGTTCGCGGGGCAGGGGAACTGCAAGAGTTTGGGATTCGGAAGCATGAGTGTTTTCGCAGGTTATGTGTTGCCGCGCTAGCAGAACTCATGTGTTTTCTTATGGGTTCAACATGTTCGCTCGCGCGTGTGTGCTTGAGTCATTGGCTTGAGGCCAGCGAGCTCGCGCGCATGTTGTTATTTGACAGGCGTGAGGGGGCCCGTGCCGCGGTCCAGAGAGTGGCTGGACAAGCTGGCACTCGTGTTGTGTTTGTTGTTCGCGGGGAGAGGCCTTGAATTTTGTTTTGTCTTGTTTCGCAATAGGTGGCTGGAGATGCCGTCGGATGACGTATAATACAGCGATGTAGTTGTAAAGGAGCAGTCGGTCGTATCCCGTATGTTGACGCACGGCGTCAATTGTACAATATATGATTTGGCGATGATGCTATGTTTGTTCATTCGATTGTGTGTGTGTGCTACTGCTGGTATACATCGCACATTGTATGTATGTATGTATGTATGCCTGTACGAATGACTGTCTGTCTGTCTGTCAGTATTATCTGTGGGTGCCTGTGTGTATGTATGGTTGTATGTATGTAGTTGCGTACGTATGTATGCAGGTATGTATGTACGTATGCGAGTATGTATGTATGCGTGTGCATGTATACATGCGATTATAGATATATTTGCATATAACAAGGCTAACTCCCATGTGTATGTGTACTCATAATTATACACATACAGACATATATACAGACATACACACACACACACACACACACACACATATATATATATATATATATCCCGGGGGAGCAGGCCCGGGCCCCGAAAAAAAGGCGCCCCGACCCTCCATGGGGGTACCGGGGCTCATTTTCCTTGTGTTTTTACAAGGTTTCCGCGTCCCGGGCTCCAGAGGCCGCAGGGGCTGCTGAAAGAGGCCCAAAGCTGTTCTGCATATGGTTCCAATAGGCCCAAGGGCAATCCCAGAGCGCTCCAAGAGGGTCCCAAAACGGCTCCAGCAGGGGTGCCCGACGGAGCTGAAGCCCTCACTTGAGCAGCGATTGTGCATCATTTTCCTGTGTTTTCACATGGTTTCTGCGTCCGGAGCCCTCGAGGGCGCAGCCTGCGCGGAATGAGTTCCAATCAGAGGTTCCACCTGGCCCCAGGACAACCTCACAGGGCCCAAAGAGGGTCCCAAAACGGCTACAGCAGGGGTGCCCGACGGAGCTGAAGCCCTCACTTGAGCAGCGATTTTGCATCATTCTCCCCGATACCGATCGCGTTCCGGAGGAGTCTTCCCGGGGCGCGGTCGGCAAGGGCGCCATCCAAAGCACCGCGTTCCCGGGGGGGGGCAGGAGGAGGAGGAGGTGGGGGAGGGGGGGGGGGAGGAGGGAGAGGGGGAGGAGGAGGAGGAGGAGGAGGAGGAGGAGGAGGATAATGCTGATGATGATGATGATGATGATGCTGCTGATGCTGATGATGATGATGATGACGATGATGATGATGATGATGATGATGATGGTACCGGGGCTCATTTTCCTTGCGTTTTTTTACAAGGTTTCCGCGTCCCGGGCTCCAGAGGCCGCAGGGGCTGCTGAAAGAGGCCCAAGGCTGTTCTGCAGATGGTCCCAATAGGCCCAAGGACAATCTCAGAGCGCTCCAAGAGGATCCCAAAACGGCTCCAACAGGGGTGCCCGACGGAGCTGAAGCCCTCGCTTGAGCAGCGATGTTGCATCATTTTCATTGTTTTTACAAGGTTTCCGCGCCCGGAGCCCTCGAGGGCGCAGCCTACGCGGAATGAGTTCCAATCGCAGGTTCCGCCTGGCCCCAGGACAACCTCACAGGGCCCCGAGAGGGTCCCAAAACGGCTCCAGCAGGGGTGCCCGACGGAGCTGAAGCCCTCACTTGAGCGGCGATTTTGCATTATTTTTTTTATGTTTTCAAAGGGTTTCCGCGCCTGGAGCCCTCCAGGGCGCAGCCGACGGAACCATCTGCAGAACAGCCCTGGGCCTCTGCTGGATGCTGCCCTCCTCCTCTTCCCCCTCCTCTTCCTCTTCGCCTGCGTCGTGCTCCTCTTCCTCGTCGTCCTCCTCGCGCCCCCCTCGCCCCGATGCCGATCGCGCCCCAGAGGAGTCATGCCGGAACGCGGTCGGCAAGGGCGCCATCCAAAGCACCGCGTTCCCGGAGGGGAGCAGGAGGAGGAGGAGGCGGAGGAGGCCGGGGGCCCCAGGACAGGTGCCCCGGCCCTCCATGGGGGAACCGGGGCTCATTTTCCTTGTATTTTTTCAGTGTTCCCGCGTCCTGGGCCTCGGAGGCCGCCGCCTCCGACCTCCCATGGGGGGACGGGGCGGCCAGGGAGGTCCAAAATAATCCAGGAGGGCCTCCAGAGGCCCCCTAAGACGGCCCGAGCGGGCCCCGAGTCGCCGAAAGACCGCTCCAGGACGCCCGAGATAGGCCCAAGACGGCCCGAGAGGCCCCCCAAGGCACTCCGCGCCGCGTCAAGACGCCTCTGCAGAGCGCTTCCAGAGGCCGAAATCGTCAATTATACGAAGGTTTTCGAGCCATTTTGGCCTTCCAGCCTTTTCGGCTGTCCGACGTTCCAAGACGGCTCAATAAGCTCCCAAGAGTGCCCCAAGACGGCCCAAGAGGGCTCCAAGACGGCCCCAGAGTCGCCCAAGACAGCCCAGCAGAGCCCCAAGACGGCCCCAAGATGCGCCCAAGAGGGGGACCACGACTCCAAAATTTGACCCTCCCGCTTGAAGAGTGCCCAAGGAGCCCCCAAGGAACCCCCAAGAGGCCCCAGGAGGCCCCCAAGAGGCACCCGGGAGGCCCGAACGAGGCCTAAAGAGGCCACAGGACAGCCCCGAGGAGGCCCCACAACGGTCCCAAAACGGCTACCGAGAAGCTGCGAAATTGCCTTCACGACGTCCCCGACAGGCCAACCACGAGATCCAAACCAACACCCATGAGGCCTCTGACCCACCACCCAGGGCACGGTGGCGGGAGCAGTGACAGCACTTGTGCACAGCATGTTCCGGCGGGAGCCTTCCGGAACACGCTGCAGGAGGAGGAGGAGGAGGAGGAGGAGGAGGAGGAGGAGGAGGATCAGGAGGAGAGAGAGTTGGAGTGGGAGGAGGAGGATGGGGACGAGGAGGAGGAAGAGGCCTCCCAGACAGCTCCAAGATAGCCGAAGAGGCTTCCAAGAGGGCCCTGGGCGGCCCACGAGGGCCCCAAGGCGGTGCCTGAGGCGCCCAAGACGTCCCGAGAGGGCCCCAAGACGGCCCCAAGAGAGGCCCAAGAAGGGAAACACGAACCGAGAATCCGAGCTTTCTACCCCGAGAGGTTTTCGGGAAGTCCCAAGAGGCCCCCAATCGGATCCAAGAGGCCCCCAAGAAGCTCCCAAGAGGGCCGACGAGGTTCCAAGAGATCTCCCAAGGTGGCCCCATGAGGCACAACTCATAGTTCTACGATTGGGTTTTGACGGGTTTTAATTTTGTTCGGCCTTTTGGCATCCCGATGGTCCAAGACGGCCCAAGAGGCTTCCAATACCGCTCCCATATAGAGGAAGAGGCCTCCAAGAAATCCCCAAGACGGCCCGCGAGGGCCCCAAAACGGTGCTTGAGGCGCCCAAGACGGCCCGAGAGGGCCCCAAGAGCCCCAAGAGAGGCCCAAAAAGGGGAACGCGACCCAGCAGCAGAGCGGTCCCCCCAAAAGGCCCACAGGAGGCCGCAAGAGGCCCCCAAGTGGTCCGACGAGGACCCCAAAACCTTCCCGAGAGCCTAAAAGGCCCTTATGAGACGTCCAAGAGGTTTTAAAATAGCCCAAAAGTGCCCTCGATGCGTCAAAACTGCTTCCAGGAGGCCCCCGGGAGGCTTCCGGATTGCTTCAATCTGGCCGCAGGTGGCCTCAAGTCGGGCTTCCACGCAGCCAAGACGGCCAATGAAAGCTTCAGATTGCAGAACCGATGCCCCCAAGGGACCCTCAGACGCCCCCCCAAAAAGCACCCAAGAGGTGCCTCCATCAGCCGGTTGACGAAGCATGCGGAACACCCCAGAAGCTCCTCAGATGCTGTCGCGCGCCTGTGTTTGATATCGTTGTCCAAGATCGTCCAGCGCCCCCCTGGCCTGGGCTAGAACCTGAGCGCGCGCGAAGCGCGCGCGATGGTTCTAGCCCAGGGGCCCGAAAACAGCTGCCCGACCCTCCAGTACCGGGGCTCATTTTCACTGTGTTTTTACGCGGTTCCGGCGTCCCGGGCCTCGAAGGCCGCCGCGATGCTCCCGGACATTTTCCAGATCCTCGGCGCGGGCTCCAAGACCATTCCGCAGAGGGCTCCAACAGGCTCCAGGGCAGCCCAAGAGGGCTCCAAGACCCAAGACGGCTCCAGGAACGACTGCAGGGTCTCAGTTTTTCTGTGTTTTCTGCAAGACGGCTCCAGGAAGACTGCATGTCTTATGAGGATGGCTTCCGCCTCTTGCCCCGAGCATCCCAAACCCAGCGCTTGCCCAAGCGCGTTCCGGACGGTCTTCGCCGGAACGCGCTGGAATGATCACGCGCTGCGGTTTCCCATGCCAACGTCCTCGGACGTGGGCGCCCTGCCACGAGCGCGTTCCGGGAAGATGCTCCCGGAACGCGCTGAAAAGATATGGCCACATCTCGGGGACGCTCCCGGCACCGCTGCCCCAGCCTTTCCGGCAGCCTCCACAGCGCTCCAGGAGGGCCCAAGACGCCCCCCAGGAACCCCCAGAATGCGAAAGGATGGCCCAAGACGCTCCCGAGCAGCCCAAGTCAGCCTTCCGACGGCTCTCGAGGCTTCCAGGTGGCCTCCAAGAGACCCCAAGAAGTCTGATAGGTATCACGGTACGGCCCGAAGAGGCCAAAGTCGTATATGTTCAATGGTCTTTTCAATGTTTTTGGCTTCTCGCGTTTTCGAGCTTCCAACGGTCCAAGAGCGCCGAAGAGCCGCCATGGGGGTACCGGGGCTCATTTTCCGTGTGGTTTTACAGGGTTTCCGCGTCCTGGGCCTCTGAGGCCGCCGCCTCCGACCCCCCATGGGAGGACGGGGCGGCCGGGGAGGTCCGAAATAGTCCAGGAGGGCCTCCAGAGGCTCCCAAGATGGCCCAAGCGGGCCCCGAGTCGCCGAAAGACCGCTCCAGGATGCCCAAGATAGGCCCAAGACGGCCCGAGAGGCCCCCCAAGGCACTCCACGCCGCGTCAAGACGCCTCTGCAGAGCGCTTCCAGAGGCCGAAATCGTCAATTGTACGAAGGTTTTCGAACGACTTTGGCCTGCCAGCCTTTTCGGCTGTCCGACGTTCCAAGACGGCTCAATAGGCCCCCAAGGGCGCCCCAAGACGGCCCAAGAGGGCCCCAAGACGGCCCCAGAGTCGCCCAAGACAGCCCAACAGAGCCCCAAGACGGCCCCAAGATGCGCCCAAGAGGGGGACCACGACTCCAAAATTCGACCCTCCCGCTTGAAGAGTGCCCCAGGAGGCCCCAAGGAGCCCCCAAGAGGCCCCAGGAGGCCCCCAAGAGGCACCCAGGAGGCCCAAACGAGGCCTAAAGAGGCTACAAAACAGCCCCGAGGAGGCCCCACAACGGTCCCAAAACGGCTACCGAGAAGCTGCGAAACTGCCTTCACGACGTCCCCGACAGGCCAACCACGAGATCCACACCAACACCCATGAGGCCTCTGACCCACCACCCAGGGCACGGTGGCGGGAGCAGTGACAGCACTTGTGCACAGCATGTTCCGGCGGGAGCCTTCCGGAACACGCTGCAGGAGGAGGAGGAGGAGGAAGATCAGGAGGAGAGAGAGTTGGAGTGGGAGGAGGAGGAGGAGGAGGAGGAGGAGGAGGAGGAGGAGGAGGAGGAGGAGGAGGAGGAGGGGGACGAGGAGGAGGAAGAGGCCTCCCAGACAGCTCCAAGATAGCCGAAGAGGCTTCCAAGAGGGCCCTGCGCGGCCCACGAGGGCCCCAAGGCGGTGCCTGAGGCGCCCAAGACGGCCCGAGAGGGCCCCAAGACGGCCCCAAGAGAGGCCCAAGAAGGGAAACACGAACCGAGAATCCGAGCTTTCTACCCCGAGAGGTTCTCGGGAAGTCCCAAGAGGCCCCCAATCGGATCCAAGAGGCCCCCAAGAAGCTCCCAAGAGGGCCGACGAGGTTCCAAGAGATCTCCCAAGGTGGCCCCAAGAGGCACAACTCATTGTTTTACGATTGGGCTTTGACGGGTTTTAATGTTTTCGGCCTTTTGGCATCCCGATGCTCCAAGACGGCCAAAGAGGCTTCCAATACCGCTCCCATATAGAGGAAGAGGACTCCAAGAGGGCCCCAAGACGGCCCGCGAGGGCCCCAAGACGGTGCTTGAGGCGCCCAAGACGGCCCGAGAGGGCCCCAAGAGCCCCAAGAGAGGCCCAAGAAGGGGAACGCGACCCAACAGCAGATCGGTCCCCCCAAAAGGCCCACAGGAGGCCGCAAGAGGCCCCCAAGTGGTCCGACGAGGACCCCAATAGCTTCCCGAGGGCCTAAGAGGCCCCTAGGAGACGTCCAAGAGGCTTTAAGATAGCCCAAGAGTGCCCTCGATGCGTCAAAACTGCTTCCAGGAGGCCCCCGGGAGGCTTCCGGATTGCCTCAATCTGGCCGCAGGTGGCCTCAAGTCGGGCTTCCACGCAGCCAAGACGGCCAATGACGGCTTCAGATTGCAGAACCGATGCCCCCAAGGGACCCTCAGACGCCCCCCCAAGAAGCACCCAAGAGGTGCCTCCAACAGCCAGTTGACGAAGCATGCGGAACACCCCAGAAGCTCCTCAGATGCCGTCGCGCGCTTGTGCTTGATATCGTTGTCCAAGATCGTCCAGCGCCCCCCAGGCCTGGGCTAGAACCTGAGCGCGCGCGAAGCGCGCGCGATGGTTCTAGTATATATATATATATATATATATAGATATGTGTGTATCTATAGCTATAGATCTCTCTTCTCCTCCTCCCCCTCCTCCTCCGCCTCCTCCTCCGCCTCCTCTGCATCACAAAGTGATTCTACTGGAAAGCCTCATAAAGGGAATCCTTTCGAAAGCACTACAAAAGGATCCTATTGGACAACCTCACAAAAAGGATCCTTTGGAAAGCGCAACCAAGGGATTCTATTGGAAAGCCTCACAGCAGGTATCCTTTGGAAAGCACCACGCAAATATTCTATATTGGAAAGCCTCGCAAAAAAAGAATCCTTTGGAAAGCACCACAAAGGGATTATATTTAAAAGCCTCACACAAGGAATCCTTCGGAAAGCATCACCAAGGAATTCCAGTGTAAAAGAGAAGAGCAATGATGATGCTGTAACCATATGATGACGGTGAATCCGAACAAGGAATGTCTTGGGCAAGCCATCGGGGCTGGTCGCAATTTCGGCTCAAGGTTTTGAGGGGCCGTCGCCGGCCTCCCAGGGCTCCCCTCTGGCGTCTCTCGTTCCGCTCAGCTCTGCACATCTGCAGACGGCATGATGCGCCTGCGCACGTCTCACAGCGTCGGCGCGCTGCTCTTGCTGCTGGCAGCGCGCGGCGCCCCGAGCGCCGGGTCGCCGGCGAGCGGGACGCTGGCCCGCCCGAGGGTGGAGGGCTCGGCGAGCGGTCGCCTCTCGAGCCGCAGGCCGAGTTCGGGAGGCGCCTGTCTACCAGCGGCGCGCAGTTGCTCAAGCTCATGGCGGGTGATGGGGTCGACAACGACCGGTTCGGAATGTCGGTGGCCGTGAGCTCCGACGGGGCCCGCGTGGTGGTGGGGGCCGTTTACTACTACTACGAAGACTGGGAGGTCATTGTTCATGGCTCCGTGTACGTGCTCGACGGGGCCACCGGCGAGAGGCTGCTGAAGTTTGTGGCGAGTGATGGGGCTGCAGACGACAGTTTCGGTGAGTCGGTGGCCGTGAGCTCCGACGGGGCCCGCGTGGTAGTGGGGAACAAATATGACGACGACCAGGGCGACAAGTCCGGCTCCGTGTACGTGCTCGACGGGGCCACCGGCGAGAGGCTGCTGAAGCTTGTGGCGAGTGATGGGGCTGCAGACGACTGGTTCGGTTCCTCGGTGGCCGTGAGCTCCGACGGGGCCCGCGTGGTGGTGGGGGCCGTAGGTGAGGGCTCCGGTTCCGGCTCCGTGTACGTGCTCGACGGGGCCACCGGCGAGACTCTGCTGAAGCTTGTGGCGAGTGATGGGGCCTACTTCGACTTTTTCGGTTCCTCGGTGGCCGTGAGCTCCGACGGGGCCCGCGTGGTGGTGGGGGCCAGAGGTGACGACGACCAGGGCTCCGGTTCCGGCTCCGTGTACGTGCTCGACGGGGCCACCGGCGAGACGCTGCTGAAGCTTGTGGCGAGTGATGGGGCCAATTTCGACTATTTCGGCTCCTCGGTGGCCGTGAGCTCCGACGGGGCCCGCGTGGTGGTGGGGGCCTGTGGTGACGGCGACCAGGGCTACAATTCAGGCTCCGTGTACGTGCTCGACGGGGCCACCGGCGAGAGGCTGCTGAAGCTTGTGGCGAGTGATGGGACTGCAGACGACTTGTTCGGTTCCTCGGTGGCCGTGAGCTCCGACGGGGCCCGCGTGGTGGTGGGGGCCAGAGGTGACGACGACCAGGGCTCCGGTTCCGGCTCCGTGTACGTGCTCGACGGGGCCACCGGCGAGAGGCTGCTGAAGCTTGTGGCGAGTGATGGGGCCGCCTACGACTTTTTCGGTTCCTCGGTGGCCGTGAGCTCCGACGGGGCCCGCGTGGTGGTGGGGGCCTATGGTGACGACGACCAGGGCGACAGTTCCGGCTCCGCGTACGTGCTCGACTTCACCGAGGCAACAACTGAGACGACCACCGCGACGACCACCAAGACGGCCACGACGACCGCCGATACGGGCACGCGTTCCGCGACGTCAAGCACTACTACCATCACCATCAAGACGGCCACGACGACCACCGATACGAGCACGAGTTCGGACACGTCAAACACCACAGCCACCACCGAGCCATGGGGATTAATTGCAGTCTTCGCTGGTGTCTTGATCTTCTTCTTGTTGATCTTGTTCTTGGTCTGCGGCGTCGCGCTGGGCTGCCTGGTGGGGCTCGAGTGTCTTCAGGGGCCCAACACCCCAGCGCGGCATTCACAACGCGGAGGTTGAGGTCAACTAGTCGGAGCAGGACGCGGAGATCGATGAGCACGAGTCGGCGCAACGTGTTTAGCACGACGCGGAGCCTGTATCATCAGGCTAGTATGTGTGTCGCTCGCGCCTCAGTATGTGTGCCGCTCGCGCCAAGGCGCGTCAGGCTGCAATGCTGGCTTGCAGGTGATCCGCCTGCGGCCAGCCAAGTGAATTTGATGCATTTCTTCACTTCCAAGAGCTGGCCTCTCCACCTTGCGCGCACATCCTTGGGCAATCGACCAGATAAGTGCGCGCCAGGCTGATGCGTCTCCGTCGGAAAATATCAATGTCATGTCTGTTGTTCACTCTGTTCACTCCAGGGGCAGCGAGGAATTTCGCTACGCTTTGTGTGCGCACCCTTGGATTAATTACCAGGCGGGTATGCGCCAAGCGATGCGTCTCTACCAGTGTATATCTACCTATACGACCATCCTGCGGGTGATGAGGAAGTTGGGGGGGGCAGCAATGGGGAACAGTGGTGATTGTTGTTCTGACGATGCCTGTGGGGCGGGGCTCCTCGAGCGCTCCCGGCGAGCGCAAAGACAGGTCAAGAGGGTCTCCAGCAGGCCATCGGGGCCGCCACGAGGCACCATGTTGCGTCCAGGCTGTTCAAGACAGCTTGGGATTGCCCGAAGAGGCCCCCACGCGGCTCGCAAGAGGGTTCCAAGAGGCTGCCAGGAGGCTAAAATTATCAAGATCGATAAAGGAAAGCCCAGCAGCTTGAGGGATTCCGCTTGTCCCCTTCTGAGAGGAATCAGGGAAGGAAAAACCACCCGGACCGGACAATTGGCGTTTGAAAAGGCCTTGGGCGTTTCCTAGACAGCCCTGCCCTGTTAGATTCCTTCAGCGGGGGCGTTTGGTAAACGGCTCCACGTGTCGGGGTGGTTGTTGTGGGGGTGGACTGTCTGCCTTCCTAAGTAAGGCCTCCGGATAGTCCGCAGGGGGCCCCAGGGGGTCCCAACACGCCCCCGAAGAGGCTCCAAAAGAGGCTCTGGACAGGGCCAGGACGCCCTGGAGATGCCTTCCGTGAGCCCTCGGGGAGCCCCAAAAGAAGCCCCTGGAAGGCTCCTGGAGTCCCGGGGACGCTCCGAAGAGGCCCCCAAAATGGCTCAATGGCTCCAAGAAGCCCCAAGAGATCCCCAAGAGGCACCCTCGGGGGCTCAAAGAGACCCCCAAGGCGCCCCCCTCCATGCCCTCGCGAGTCTTCACAGAGACTGCCAGGAAACCGCGCATTCGTGACGAAATTCTGGAGCGCATCATCCGCACAGTGCCCTTCATCATTACACTGCTGCTCGCCGTTGGCGTCATCCAGATGTTTCCGGAGAGGCTTCCTGGAATATTTTCTCCCCCATCCTTCTCTTCTTTACAAGAGGCCCCCAAGAAGACCTCCCGCGGGGCCATCCGAGACTCCCACGCCGCCTGACTCATGCCCTTCAGAGGCTCCCCAGACACCGCCGAGAAGCTCCTCAAAGATTGACTCTCCCATCCGTCCTCTTTGTCCGCCTCCTCCTCCCCCTCCTCCCCTGCTGCGTCTCTTCCTGCTTCTCCGGCTGCCGCAGGGGATGGTCCACCATTGCTTATCTGGCCCGACAGGCTCCAGGGGCTCCGCGAGAAAGCCCATGGATTCCTGGAGACGCTTCTGAGAGACCCCTTCAAGAGGCCCCAAGATCCCCCCACGAGGCCCCGAGGCTCAAAGAGACCCTCAAGGCGTCCCCCACATGCCCTTGCGAGGCTCCCCAGCGATCGCCAGGAAATCACACATTCGCGACGAAATTCTTGCTCGCCTCATCCGATCAGATGCTTCCAAGAGACCGCATCCTCCTGACGCTCTCCATCCTTTTCCTATTCACGGTGCATCCCCATGTCTTCCCTCTAACCTCCTCCTCCTCGTCATCCTCTTCCTTCTCCTCCTCCTCTTCTTCCTCAATTGTCTTCCGTCCGCCTCCGTTATCCACCTTCCATCTTCCATATTCCCTCCTCTGTATTTGGCTTCCGCGTGTTCCCTTTTCATCCACTCTACTCGTCCTGCCACCTCACTTCATCTTGCCTTCTGGTACCATTCAGGAGGGAAGACGACACTGACACAGTTAATCGCCGATCCCAAGAAAAGTTATGGGGAAATAGGGCCCTGCCGCATGCTCGTGCCGTGGGAGGGCTGAGCTTGTGCGACTCCCATGGCCCTGCTGCTACACGTTGTTCGCCTGGGACGGTTCAAATGGTTAGAGTCCATTGGCCCCACCCCGCGTGAGTGACCTGGAAAGGTTGACATGGTGAGAAGTGTGTGGCCCTGCCATACGTGCGTGATCTGGGTGGGGATCCCTCGGGATTCTGGGGGGGTCCTCAGGATCTCTCAGGGTTCTTGAGGGTTTCGCTGGATTCCTCAGGAAGACATGGGAGGGCTGAAATGGTGAACTTCCTACGGCCCTGCCACACGTTCGTGGACTTGAGAGGGCGGAATGGTGAGCATCCATTGGCCCTGCCACACGTTCGTTGCCGGGCAAGGCTGACGTGGTGAGGCTCCTCTGGCTCTACCACATGATCGTCACCTGAGAGGGCGTTCTGATGGTTCCTCCGGATTCCTCATGCGTCGTCATGATTCCACAAGACTCGTTTGGACCTTTTCAGGAGTCTTCAATGTTGTTGAGGGATTTTTTGGATTCTTGAGGCTGACTTTGGAAGGCTGACCTGGTGAGGCCCCTGTAGCCGTGCAACACGTTCGTATCCTGGTGGGCCTGACCTGTCGAGAACCCCATTGCCCTGCCACACGTCCGAGACCTCGGAAGATTGAAAATGTGAGAGCCTAATGACCCTGCCACTCGTTTGTGACTTGGGATGGCAGAACTATTGAGAATCCGATGCCCCTGCCACACGTGGTGAACATGCTGTGTCCTTGCCACACTTCAGGTTCCCTCTGGATTCGTCGGGATTCCGCAGGACTCTTGAGCATTCCTCTGGATCCCTCCGGGCTCCTGAAGGTGCTCTAGATTTCTCGGGGTGACGTGGGTAGGCTGAAGTGTAGAGAATCAATTGGCCCTGCTACACTTTCGTGGCCTATGGAAGGCCGAACCGGCGAGCATCCCATGGTCCTGCCACATGCGCATGCATGTGCTTGGCCTGGGAAGGCTGCGTGGTTTTCCTTCGGTCCTGCCATACGTTCCTGACCTCGGAGGGCTGACATGGTGAGAACCCCGTGGGACGCTACACGAACTCTTCTCGGGAAGGCCGAGATGGTGCGAGCCCCGTGGCCCTGCCACGCGTGCGTGACCTGAGAGGGCTGAACTCGGCCTCCTATGGGACTGCCACACGTTCGTGACCATGGCTCTGCAACCCCGCGGCTCTGCGACCCCGTGGCTCTGCAGCCCCCAAAAACTGCTGTCGAACCCGCGTGGAATTCGGGTGCTGGCGGGCTCCCCATCTCCCCTGGGAGGTGCAGAGGGGATGCCCCTTCCATCGACACCCTCTACCGAAACGCAGCTTGGGAGCATCCCAGTATCGGATCGCCGCCCAAACACACTGAGGCGTTAAGGATTTGGTAGTGCGGACTGTACGTCGCTCTACCTTTCGTGCGCGAACCCCCTACACACCCCGGGGGAAGGATCTGGTCGCTGGTCGCAATTCGGCCACACGAAAAAAGTAAGTGCATATTCTTACCGCGCCCCTCCGACACTGTTCAGGTGAGACGGGGAAGTGGCCCGAACGACGGACACATCAATATTGCAAGTGTTCAGTCATGCCTCGTCTCCCACACCCCGTGGAAAAGGAGGGTAGGGCAGTGGGTCAAAGGACTGGGTAGCGGGTCGAAGGATGGGCAAATTCTGAATTATTGTTTTCCTTTTTATGTCGACTCTCACATTCGGTGGTGAATGGATATTGCAGTTGATCGAATCTCGGAGTCATCAAGAATGCAAGATTGCATTCGCGCCGCGACCCCCACAACCCGAACCACATGGAACGGAGATAAGGGTAACAGGTCGCAGAGCCGACATTCATAATGTAAGGCTGCTTTCTTGCTTTGTCCCCAAGTCCCGCGGAGGAGGAATAGGATGTCGAGACAAAGGATGGACAAATCAAAACTCTTGCGATATTGTCTCGCCTCTGGAACTTCGTGGAGGAGGGGGAAGACTCGTGGGCCGAAAACATCTGGCAAAGCAAGAATGTTCAGGTCACACCTTAGCCTCACAGTGCCGAACTCCCTTTGATGGGTGTGTTAACTAGCAGGCGAAGAATTGAATACTGAACGTTTACATTCTTACTTCGCTCATCCCACCTCCAACAGGAAGAGAGATGGGTTAGCGGTCCATGGGGCTCCCCAGAGACCGCCAAAAGCCACGCGAAGATGGACTCTCTTATCTTTCCTCCTCTTCCGCCCCCTCCTCGCCCTCCTCCTCCTCCTCCTCCTCCTTCTCCTCCTCCTCCCCTGCTGCTTCTTCTCCTCCTGCTGCTGCCGCAGGGGATGGTCCACCATGAAGTATCTGGCCCGGTAGGCTCCAGGGGCCCCGCGAGAAAGCCCACGGATCCTTGGACACGATCGGAAGAGGCCCCCAAGATGCTCCAAGAGGCTCCAAGATCCCCCGCGATGCCCCCCCCCCCCCCCCAGAGGCTCAAAGAGACCCCTACAAGACCGCCAATATGCCCCCTACATGCTCATGCCAGTCTCCCCTGAGACCGCCAGGAGGCCACATATTTGTGACGAAATTCTGGGGCGCATTATCCGAATAGTGCTCCTCATCGCATCCCGATTATTTTGCAGCCATCCAGCCCAGCGACATGGAGTGACACTCTACCCGCTTGCATGGTGTGGCGTGTCGCGTGGGTCGCCGTCGCGACGCGCTAATCGAACGTCTCTGTTGTCAGGAAGGCTCGTGGACCGATGATGATGATGATGATGATGATGATGATGATGATGATGCTGATGATGCTGATGCTGATGATGCTGATGATGCTGATGATGCTGATGAAGATGATGATGATGATGATGATGATGATGATGATGATGATGATGATGATGATGATGATGATGATGATGATGATGATATTGATGAGACGGACGGGGATTTGGATGATGCTGGCGATCATGATGACACGCGAGCCTGGCGTGGCGTCATGGCTAGCAGCACCGGACCATCCATGTTATCCATGGTGTTGTTGTTGTTGATGATGGTGATGGTGAGTACGGCCAGGGCGAGTGAAGTGGTAACGAAGACCATGATGATAAGGAGTATGAAGAAGAGATCTGAACAGGAGGTGGGTGAGGATTAGCACGACTATGTCACTCGTCTGTGTTTGACAGCGCTGTCCAATTTCTTCCAGCGACCCCCAGGTCTGCGCTCGAATTTGGGCGCGCGCGAAGCGCGCGATGGTTCCAGTATGAATGCACATATAGATACAGGCAGATGTGCGTGTACCAGAATATGTGTGTCGTCATTAACCTCTGCTTTGCAGGTGTTGGCCTTCATGTGGTTGCGCACTGCCATGAACTACCAATACAAGAATGGAGGGACATTGCAGGAGGTCCTCCTTGCCGCAGCACCTCAACTGCCTTCCTAAGTTCATGTGTGAGGAACGGTGTGCTGGAAGAAAGTATGGAGCATAAAGGGAGGTGGCTTGTTGCTGGGCTTATGGATTGGTTTGTCAGGATGTGGACCTCTCTGGTGATTGTCCCTCCTATTCTGCTGAAGTCGCTGACATGACATCCACGGGACCCCCTTTGTCACCCCCACATCATTATGTTTCGTATGCGTGCGAAGCTCATCCCACTGCATGGCGCTCCTCAATTGCTGCCCTCGCTACGTAGACGGCACATGGCTGCTGGCTGTATCGATTGTCATGTGTTTCTCGATACAGGGTCAGCTCGCGCAATCGCCTTCTGAGATGCATTCGCAGGCGACATGAGCTTGGTTGCAGTAGCCAGGCAGTGGGTCAAAGTGTTTGAGACGTTGGGTGGTACGATGCTTCTGCAAATTGATACTCGTGTCCATCGGTTCATTTCGCCGCCGTGCTTCAGTTGTGAGCAACGACGCATGTGCATTTGTCTACTGAGGGCCCTCATTCAGTCAATGGAGAATATCACGCAATCGGTGCCACCGAGCTGATCTGTTCTGCCGTGCTGGGCTCCAGAGCTGATCCACCATGCTGGTCTGGTGGTCGTACCAGTCTTCTGTGCCAGATTGCCGTCTTGGTCTGCCGTCTTTGTGTGCCGCATGTGCTTGCCGTTTTGGTCACGACATCACGTGACATGCACATGCAAAGAAGTCTGGGATTGACCGAAGGGCACAATGTATTACAGGCCATGTTCTTGGCGGTACCCCCCCGATGGGTTCCTAGGAGCGTAGTTGGGACTGCTGCAGGTTCCTGATGTGTGGGCTTCTTGGCAGCTTCGCCAGGTCTTCCGAGATATCAGGCTACCTTCGGGAAGGATGGGGGTCGCCGGGCGGACACAAAACTGTGGAGTCGTCAAAGGGCGCCTAACTCGCACTTGAACATGCCGGGTCCATTCGGAGGGTCCCCAGCGCCCGCCGGGTTGACCGTGCATGTCATGCGCCAATGCCACGTGTGCGGTTTGCGGTGACGCGCTGCTTGGTGGTGGTTCCTATGCGCATCACGCTGCAACGGGAGCCCCCCAAGTGGGAAGAGTGTGTGTGTGTGTGTTTGTGTGCGTTTCTCTTGTGTTCGTCGCGTTGAATTGTGGGTTGCCTTTCGCGAAGCCGCGATGCTTTGAATGTGCTCGATGTGGCTGACGCGCGGTATGCGAGTCTCCCCAATGGTTTCAGCTTACACTTGGAGCAACTCCGACTTCACCTGGAAATCCAGCAATGACACCGACATGACACCGACATAACCTACATGCTCACCCAAACACTAAATCATCATCTGTAGTATTGCGAATTCAACCCCACAGTACCGCAAACAACACACCTTAATTCGCCCCAGCGATACAAATAATAACAGCACAATCCCCAATCGCACAATCGTATCGGCGCCATCTTCCCTGAATCACCCCAACATCCAGCGGGCGAGAAACAACATCGAGGTAGCAACAAACCGCCCAGGAATCGCAACAGCAGACCCCCCTTAACGGAGCAACACCGGCCCAGACGCATCGATCGCCCAATAGATTCCCCCACAGGTCACAAGCGCCCCCGAAGCCAGGGGTAGCGTGAGCTTTCGGCGCCAGTGTCCGCGCATATCCCTCCAGGTGCACCACATTCGCAGTGCTGCAGTGGAAACCCATGACAAGAAACACCGTCCTTGCCTCCAGGGCGCCCTGAGTGTCTTGGGTTCCGATGCTTCTAGGGAAAACGGTGGTGCTCCCACACCAGAAATCTGTGTACTTCCTAGGGTCTCAGGGCTGGCTTTCTTGTGGGAGGCTTCTTGTGGTCGAGCTCATATAGGGAAACGAACTTATGACATAAGCTTAAAAACTCGGAGGTCCGCGCGGATTTCTTGGATCCGCTCTGGAGTCCCTTCCCTGGCGCGCGGAGCGCGCCAGAGGCGGCGCCGTAAGGGTGGTCCAGCGCGGATCCGAGAAATCCGCGCGGACCTCCGATGTTCATGTCACGGCTCGTTCCCCCAAAGATCGGCGTGGGGGGGGGCCAGCAGGATGCCCAGCGCTGGCGCGAAACTCTCCCCTGGCGGCGGTGCCCGAGGAGGAGTTTTCATTTGTCTGGCATTTCAGTTTGTTTCCTCCCTTCTCTGAAGGCCAAAAAGTCGTTCGTGTCAGCGTCGGCCTGCCCCGTGTGGTTGGTTGTGGCAGGTCCTGAAGAGGATGGCCAACCACACGCCGAAACGCTGGTGGCGAACTGGACCCGGGGTGCCCGAATAGTTGGGCATACTCAGTCCTAGACCAGATATGAGCACTTGTGTTGACTTATATGTTGCACTCATTTTGATATGCCTGGCAAGTGACGATTTCTCGTTCCTTGACTCATGGTGGAGCCGGTGGTTGGGGCCTCGCGCAGCCTCGCGCGAGCCTGCCGCGCGAGCCTGGCGCGCAAAAGATAGTCCGGGGACGGCTCTTCGAGGAGGAGGAGGAGGAGGAGGAGGAGGAGAAGGAGGAGGAGGAGGAGGAGGAGGAAGAGGAGGAGGAGGAGGAGGGGGATGTCGTTGGGCTGTTTTCTGTTCTTCGCCCAGAATCCGCCTGCAGGAGGACACGGCCGCCCTGAGACCGGGGGGATGGATATCATGGCGTGGGCCATGATCGACTAGACGTAAGAGTGACCTTTCGCCGGAGTGACCTTTGGTGCGGGCACAGATGGGTCCCCAGATGGCTGAACACGAAGCAGGAGCAGCGGCTTGCGCGCCCAGGTTTGGTCCCCCCGCGGCCCCCCAAGAAGCCGCGCACCAAAGGTCACTCTTACCCAGGGTCACTCTTACGTGTAGCCGACATGACATTGCACCAGATCTCATTGCGCCGCCTCTTCTTGTTTCATTACGTCCCTGCCCCGCCCCCCCCCCCTTGGGCCGCGCACGTGCCGCCGGCCATGATTTGCGCCCCTCCCTCTTGGACGCTCCCCTCTTGGTCGCCCCCTAGGGGTGTGCAGGGCGGCTTCAAGCCAGCCGCAGGGACGGCATAATGCGGGCGGCACAGACGTCCGAGCGATGGCGAGACGCGAGGAGCAGTGCCCAGCAGGCTGCCAGGACCGCCGTGCCGCAAGCCACGGGTCCGTGCCGTGCGCCGGGGAGGGCGTCTCTGGCGTCGCATCATGGGGGGGGGGGCGATACACGGAGGGGGGCAGCGAGGACTGCAGAGAAAAAGGGCCCTCCAGGGCCCCTGAATGGGCCCAATCGGGTGCCCGATAGGGGGCCCTCGGGGCCCGAGGAGTGCCGCTGTCTCCCCCCTCCCCATCTACCGCCCCTCCTCCTCCTCCTCCTCCTCCTCCTCCTCCTCCTCCTCCTCCATCCCGATCCTCCCCCCTCCTCCTTTGCGTCGTCGTCCTACCTACTCCTCCTCCTCCTCCTCCTCCTCCTCCTCCTCCTAATCCTCCTCCTCCTCCTACTCCTCCTCCTCCTCCTCCTCCTCCTCCTCCTCCTCCTCCTCCTCCTCCTCCTCCCCCCTTTCTCGTCGTCTTCCCCCCATTCGGCAACACCCGAGCGTCGCGCACCCCTCCGCAGCAGGAGCTTTCGCCGATGAGCCACTGGAGCCCCCTGGCGCGTTTGCACTGCTGGGGCGCTTGTCAGAGGCCTGCCAGGGCCGTTTGGAGAAGGCATTACGGCAGGTGACCCATCTGGGGATACGCACAAGACAAAGGAGGCACACCCCGCCTCTTTCACCGACCACTTTCCACTGCTCGCAAAGTGCCTACTCGCAAATGTTTGAAAAAAACAGTATCCCGGCAAAACAACCTAACAGCGATGTGTATAAGCATATCTGGAAGCATTCCCCTTACGATTCAGGTGAGAATCCAGTTGTAGAATTCTGCTGTTCTCGCAGTCGCAGTCGCATTCGCAATGACAGTCGCAGTGGCAACGGCCTTAGGTCCCAATGGAATCCTAAGGATTCCTAGGGATTCCTAAGGCATCCTTAGGCATCCTTAGGAATCCATAGGAATCCTAAGTATTCCTAAGGATTCCTGAGGATGCTTAACTATGCCTACGGATTCCTAAGTATGCCTACGGATTCCTATGAATTCCTACGGATTCCTATGAATTCCTACGGATGTCTCAGCCTGCCTCAGTTTCAGCCTCAGCCTCAGTCTGCCTCGGCTTGCCTCAGCCTCAGCCTCAGCCTGCCTCGGCCTCAGCCTCAGCCTGCCTCAGCCTCAGCCTGCCGCAGCCTCAGCCACAGCCTCAGCCTCAGCCTGTCTCGGCTTGCCTCAGCCTCAGCCTCAGCCTGCCTCGTCCTCAGCCTGCCTCGGCCTCCCCTCCTCCCCCCCCCCTTCCCCCCCCCCCATTCAGCCTCACCTTGTCTCAGCTTCGGCCTGCCTCGGCCTCATCCTCAGCCTCAGCCTCAGTCTCAGCCTCAGCCTGTCTCGGCCTGAGCCTGCCTCGGCCTCAGCCTCAGCCTGCCTCAGCCTCAGCCTCAGCCTGTCTCAGCCTCAGCCTGCCTCAGCATCAGCCTCAGCATCAGCCTCAGCCTCAGCCTCAGCCTGCCTCGGCATCAGCCTCAGCCTGCCTCGGCCTCAGCCTCAGTCTCAGCCTGCCTCAGCCTCAGCCTCAGCCTCAGCCTGCCTCAGCCTCAGCCTGCATCAGCCTCAGCCTCAGCCTGCCTCAGCCGCAGCTTGCCTCGGCTACAGCCTCAGCCTCAGCCACAGCCTCAGCCTCAGCCTCAGACTGCCTCAGCTTCAGCCTCAGCCTGCCTCGGCTTGCCTCAGCCTCAGCCTCAGCCTGCCTCGGCCTCAGCCTCAGCCTCAACCTGCCTCAGCCTCAGCGTCAGCCTCTCAGCCTCAGCCTGCATCAGCCTTAGACTCAGCCTCAGCCTGCCTCAGCCTCAGTCTCGGCCTGCCTCAGCCTCAGCCTGCCTCAGCCTCAGTCTCAGCCTCAGCCTCGGCCTGAGCCTGCCTCGACCTCAGCCTCAGCCTGCCTCATCCTCAGCCTCAGCCTGTCTCGGCGTGCCTCAGCCTCAGCCTCAGTCTGCCTCGGCCTCAGCCTGCCTCAGCTCGGGCATTCAAAATAAGGCACAGGACTTGTGTTTTGAGAACACGAAGATCACGAAGTGGCCCACAGTTGGCCCCGGGCAGTCAAAATGTGGTACACGAATGGTGTTCTGGGAACGCGAAGAACACGAAGTGGCCTAAAGCTGGCTCCGGGCATTCAAAATGTGGCCTGGGAATGGTGTTCTGGGAACACGAAGAACACGAAGTGGCCTACAGTTGGCCCCGGGCATTCAAAATGTGGCCTGGGAATTGTGTTTCGGGAACACGAAGAACACGAAGTGGCCTACAGCTGGCTCCAGGCAATCAAAATGTGGCCTGGGAATTGTGTTCTGGGAGCACGAAGAACACGAAGTGGCCTACAGTTGGCTCCGGGCATTCAAAATGTGGCCTGGGAATGGTGTTCTGGGAACACGAAGAACACGAAGTGGCCTACAGTTGGCTCCGGGCATTGATAATGTGGCCTTGGAATGGTGTTTTGTTGGCTCCAGGCAGTCAAAATTTAGCTCCTGGCAATAAAAATGGGGAGTCCCCGGTTTTCCCCGGCACCCGTCCGGCATCTGCCCAGACCCCCCTGGGGAATCAGGATGCTCTCTTTTGAGCCCACTAGAAACTTATCAATCTTCGCTGTCAGGTAACATGTCTGCTTTGATGTAATGTATCGTAGATTCCCCTCTGGCGTATCCAGGCCATTTGCGAGTAGTTACTTTGCGAGTAGTGGAACGCGCTCGTCTACTCTTGGTGTCGCTGGGAGCTGGGCAAGCTTAGCCTCGCCCGCCCTGTCGTTCGCCTGGCGCTCCGCTGGGCGCTCCATGCAGTGTGCGCTCGTGTGCAGCGCCCCGTTCCTGAGACGAAGGGGCAAGATGAGTCGGAGGAAGAGTACGGTAAAGACGAGGATGCGGATGAGGAGGAGGAGGAGGAGGAGGAGGCAGTGGAAGGATTGTGAAGCGGACGGGGAGAATGGATGAAAGAGGGGAGGACTGAGAAATGGGTCATTACTCCGGACAGGACTGCCGTCTCCAACGAAAGTTCGCAACGCCTTCGATATTGACAGCGATTCGGGCATACTGTGCGGATTCGCGACCCAGGAAGTCTGACCTTTTTATACAGAGATGGTCCGTAACCCTCGGAACGAGAGTGCTTCGAACCCTGTCCGCTGTATGGGACTGCGCTGCTGTCCAGTTCCACAAGGGAGCGGCCCGGGTGATCATCACACATCTTTTGATTGTTCGTCTGCTCAGGGAGCGAGGAACGTTGTGAAATTTCTTGTTCTGAGTCGTGAGAGGGTCGAGCATGATTGAAATAGGCAGGAAGATCGCCCCGCGAGGTTCCACGAGGGGCATGGAGGATACGTCCTCTCGATAGCCGTTCGCTGCTTGCTCTTCAGGGAGGTCGCGCTATGCCCGGACGGGGTTCCATCTGTCCTTCGCGAAGGAAGATGAATTGTCTTGTGTTCACGTGTTGCCTGCCCATCAGGTTTTGAAGAAGCTGTGGGCCCAGGGCGGCATAAGGAGGCCCCGCGCCTCCGCCGCGCCTCCGGGTTGGTTTTGGCTGTTGTCCGCTGCTGGTGCGAGGCGCTGCGGGATCCCACTTCAGTTTTGTCCGTGCCCAGGCCTCCGGGAGAGCGCGAAGGAAAGGGAGGAGGAGGAGCTCAGGGAGTCCAACAACGTCTTCTGGCAGGCTTTTTGATGATTTCGGCATCCCAGACCTCACAAGACGGTCGCCCGTCACAGGAGATGGCGGCGGACGACGGTGACGGCGACGGCGGCCCGGCCGTCATAGGGCCACACGGTTGCAGCCACATTTCGGGATGGCAGCGTCGAGATTTTGTTTCGTTACCGAGCTGGACGCCGACTCTGCGCTGCATCCCCCTGGCGGAGAGTTCACAAAAGACTGCGCGCGGCGGCAGCGAGACGTCCTTGGCATCGCTCGGACGTGTGCCTTTTTCCTTCTGCGAGGACCATCGAGGAGCATCCTCGATCACTTGGCCGACAAAAACACGCACGAAACCGAACAAACGCACACAGGGACTGGACGTCCGAGCGATGGCCAGCGTCACCTCCACGCACGGCACTGCGCGGCTCCGCGTGGCCCGCAGGGCAGGCACGCTCAAGGCCAGGGCCGCGGCGTGCCTCCGCCACGCCCCGCACGCACGGGCTCCGCTTGAGGGTCTGCCCGCGCCTGTACCGCATCTCGCCGGCTTGCGAGCTTCAGGAGGGGAAAAAACACACAGACACAATGAATCGTCGATTCCCAGGAAAATATGGGAACATATGGGAAGTGGGGGGAAGACAAAAACCGAGACAATATGGGAAAATATGGGGAATAGTTTTATTTGTGTGTATTTATTTGTGTGTCCCAGGGCCCCTTCAGAGCTGTCGGGAGCCGAGCCCTCCGTCTCGAGACGCAGCTGTTCTGCCCTCGCCCCCCCCCTCCGAGGAAGCTGCGGCGAAGGGGGGGGGGGGGCTCGGCGTCGCTGGCCAGGAGTGGTGGAGGAAGGGAGCAAGGCAAGGAGGGTGCGGAGAAGGAGGATGGACGGGGGCACGGAGGGCTGTGTGCAAAGTCAGAGCCTCCAATTAGTCATGAACCTCGCCCTTAACTTGGCATGATCAACCGAAGAACTTGCTTTCTCTCCGCTTCTGCTGGGTGCGCCGCTCGCGCTTTCCTTCTGCTCTCATCCTTCACCCCCCTGTTCTAGTCTTAGCCACTCCCTGCCCACATGATCCGTCATTCGGTTCGCCCCAGAGGTGGCCCTCGAGGCTTTGGTATCAGACCTCCTCTCCTCTCTTCTTCGTCCTCCCTCCCCTGAGTGACTGTCAAGACCGTTGCGGCACATGCACGAAACAACACCAAACAAGTACACGCAACACATCACAGAAAAACAACAAACCATACAACACAACACAACAAAACACAACAGTTCCGGACTGAACTTTAAACAACACAACAACAACAGACACACACACACACACGCACACAAACATTACTAAATCATGGAGGGCGCTTGTACGGATGGATTGGGGAAGGGCGCATGGGAGGGCGGGGAGGCCGAGATGGACGAATATGAGGGCGACGCTCAGAAGGAGAAGGAGGAGGGGAAATTCAAGTTTGTTTTGTTTGACTTGACGAGGGCACTGCGACACCTCCAAGTGGCAGGTATGACTGCCCACTGGGACGGCCCTCACGGGGAAAGCTTCGGAGCAGGAGTTGGAGGGAGGAGAAAGGGACGACGGAGGAGGAGGAGGAGTACGGGGAGCAGGTGGAGGCCGGGAAGGAGGAGGAGGGGGATGAGGAGGAGGAAGAAGAGGGGCAAGGGACAACTCAGGGCAGCGAGCAGCCCGCGGCCAGGGGCGAGCGGTCGGTGCGCCCCGCAGGCTCTATCAGGGCCTTTTCCCCTGGGCGATATTCCAGGCCCCCCTCTCGCGCTTCGGGGATGTCGCGGCGAACGACATGGTCTTGGGTGTCACAGGTGCAGCCGCCGCCGAAGCTCGAGGCCGTATTCGTTGTGAGGTACAATGGAACACATTGTGTGCTGAGGGAAAGTAGCTTTTTCCCCTGATGGGTCATCGTTTTGAATCCGCAGCGCCGCGCGTCTCCCTCCACTGCTCCCCCTCATCCCTCCGCTTCATCATCATCATCATCATCATCATCATCATCATCATCATCATCATCATCATCATCATCATCATCACCATCATCATCATCTTCATCTTCATCTTCATCATCATCCTCTTCATCCTCTTCCCTCTCCGCGTTTCGGCACTTTCTCACATGTTTCGAGGCCCCCTGGCTAGATCCACGAAGACCCCATTGGCTGCGTTCGCATACGGTCCCGCTCCATCTTCGACAGACTCCTCACACGCTTCGTGGCCCCATAGGAAGTGCCACCGAAGGCCCCAGTGGCTGCGTTCGCATGCGGCCCCGCCATATCCGGGCAGACCCATCACACGTTTCGTGGCCACATGGGGCGCTCCACTTGAGGACCCAGTGGCTGCGTTCGCATGCGGCCCCGCCCCATTCTGGCAGGCCCCTTACAGTTTTCGTGGTCCTACAGGGAGCTCCACCGACGGCCCCAGAGGCTGCGTTCGCATGCGTCTCCGCCCCATCCTGGCAGACCATTCACACGTTTCGAGGCCCCATGTGTAGCTCAGCCGAAGGGCCTGGGTGCTCCGTTTGCATGCGGCCCGGCCCCACTTCGGCAGACCCCTCACGTATTTCTTGGCGGAGCTCCACCGAAGTCTGGTGGCTGCGTTCGCATGCGGACCCGCCCCATTTTCGGCAGAACCCGCACCCGTTTCCCGGTCCCACAATGAGCCCCCCTGAAGGCCCCAGTGGCTGCGTATGCACGCGGCCCCGCCCCATTTCGGCAAATCCCTCACACGTTTCGTGGTCCCATCGAGCGCTCCACCGAAGGCCCAAGTGGCTGCGTTCGCATGCGGCTCCGCCCCATCCTGGCAGACCATTCACACGTTTCGAGGCCCCATGTGTAGCTCAGCCGAAGGGCCTGGGTGCTCCGTTTGCATGCGGCCTGGCCCCACTTCGGCAGACCCCTCACGTATTTCTTGGCGGAGCTCCACCGAAGTCTGGTGGCTGCGTTCGCATGCGGACCCGCCCCATTTTCGGCAGAACCCGCACCCGTTTCCCGGTCCCACAATGAGCCCCCCTGAAGGCCCCAGTGGCTGCGTATGCACGCGGCCCCGCCCCATTTCGGCAAATCCCTCACACGTTTCGTGGTCCCATCGAGCGCTCCACCGAAGGCCCAAGTGGCTGCGTTCGCATGCGGCTCCGCCCCATGTTCCGCAGACCCCTCGCACGTTTCGTGGTCCCACAGGAGGCTCCACAAAAAGCTCCAGTGGCTGCATTCGCGGTCCTGTTTATAGCCGCCACTCGTTGACAAAGGGATGGGCTCCTCGCCAGGCTAGTGTATCTTCAAAGATTCTTAAGGCTACCTGTCCGGGATCATTTGGGGGAGGATGGCTGGGAAGATCAGGAGGAGAAGGAAAAAGGAGGGGAATCTCGGAAGCATCGGGGGGCACTCTTTGGGCCTCCTGGGAGCTCCCTGGGAGGGCGTCTTGGGGGCCTCTTTAGGCCTTTGGGGGGCCTTTGGGGGCTTCTCGGGGGCATCTCTTGGGCATCTCTGGCCCGTCTGACGCCGTCGGAAGCCCTCTTGGGGGCCTATCTAGGCCGACCTGGGTCCCTCTTGGCGTGCTCCAGGGCAGTCTTGGAGGCCATCTTGAAAGTCTTGGAGGCTTCTTGGGCCTTCTTGGGGCCCTCTTGGGGCCGTCTTCGGGGCCTCTTGGGCCGTCGTAGTGAGGTAATCTTGGAGGGCTTCGGGGCGATCTTGGGGCGCTCTTTGGGGCCTCTTGGGCCGTCTTGGGCTGTCGGAAGGCCGAAAAGACGCAAATGCGAACATAAAACACCTGAGGATGACGTCGTGATGGCCCTTCTGGAGAATTTCCTGGTCTCTTCGGGCCCTGGTGTTGGCTTTTTCGGGCCCTTCTGGAGGACGTCGTGAGGGCGTCTAGGGGGCCTCTTGGGCCGGCTTGGGGCATCTTGGAGGCTTCTTGGGTGGACTCGGAGGCATCTTGTAGCCATCTTGGGCCGTCTTGGTGGCTTCTTCGGCGGACTTGGAGACAACTTGGACCATCTTGGGCCATCTTGGAAGCCATCTTGGCCCAACTTGACAATTTGAGAAGCCATTTTGAGCCGTCTTGGAGAATCAGTTGGACATGCTGAGGTGCTTTGCGGTCTCTTCCGGGTGGCCGGCGCGCTGGGCCGAAGCCCCAGGAGGAGTTTGAAACGCGCCAGAAAGCTGAAGTCTGGCACGCTGGGCACCGCTGTGGCAAGCCAACGGGGGGCGGCGGATATCCAGGGGCCCTTGGCCCGTCCCGCCGCCGTGCCTGGGTTCTGGGTCAGAGCCATCTGGGGCACTTGGGATTCGGGACGGAGCGCTCTCGGGGGGCCTGCGGGTGGGGGCAGTCGTGGTGCCGTTTGGGAGTTTCTCAGGGGCCTCTTCGGAGCATCTTTCGGTCCTCTTGGGGCTTCCTGGGGACCTCTTGTGGGCCTGTTTGGGCATCTTGGGGGCCTCTTCGGGGCCTCTCGGTGCTTGCTGGTGGGCCTCTCGAAGCCGAGGGCTCGAAATGTCCGATCGGGTCCTCCGTCTGGGCCCTCTCTTGGAGCCGTCTTGGGGGCATCTTGGTCTGTCTTGCTGGCCTCTTGGGCCGTTTTGGGACCCCCTTGGGCTGTTTTGCGGCGCTCTTGGAGGCCTATTGGGGCGATCTGCGGGGCCTCTTGGGCCGTCCTGGAGCCTCGGGAAGCTAAACAGGCGAGACCGCCAACATCCTTCACATACGTATCGGAAATCTATGAATGTTGCCTTTTGGGGGCCCTCTTTGGGAGGAGTCTTGGGACAACTGGGGGACATATTGGGCCGTCTGGAGACCATCCTGGACATCTTTGGCACGATCTTTCGGCGCCCCGGTGTTCTCTTGGGGCCCTCTTGGCACGTTTCGGAGCCCTCGTTCCCCCCATTTGGCCAGGGGGAGGGCTCAACTTGCCGGTTTGGGGTCCCCGGGGAGGGTCACCCAGTACAGCGCTTCGTGGTCCCATAGGGAGCTCCACCTAAGGCCCCAGTGGGGATGGCCACATGCGTCCGCCACACCCAGCACAGCGTTTCGTGGCCCCATAGGGAGCCCCACCCAAGGCCCCAGGGGGGGTGGCCACATGCGTCCGCCACACCCAGTACAGCGCTTCGTGGCCCCATAGGGAGCCCCACCCAAAGCCCCAGGGGGGGGGGGTCACATGCGTCCGCCACACCCAGTACAGAGTTTCGTGGTCCCGTTAGGGAGCTTCACCCGAGGCCCCAGTGGGGGTGGCCACATGCATCCGCCACACCCAGCACAGCGTTTCGTGGCCCCATAGGGAGCTCCACCCCAGGTCCCAGTGGCGGTGGCCACTTGCGTCGGCCACACCCAGCACAGCGTTTCGTGGCCCCATAGGGACCAGTGGGGGTGGCCACATGCGTCCGCCACACCGAGTACAGCGTTTCGTGGCCCCATAGGGAGCTCCACCCAAGGTCCCAGTGGGAGTGGCCACATGCGTCCGCCACACCCAGTACGTCGCTTCGTGGCCCCAGAAGGAGCTCCACCCGAGGCCCCAGTGGGGGAGGCCACATGAGTCCGCCACGCCCAGCACGCCCCTCACACGCTTTGTAGCCCGTTACGCCCCCGCCACGCCCAGCATTCACAGTCACATACATTTACACTAGGCGTATCCATGCTCGCATTCATGCACATACATTTACTCGCGCGCAGACTCAATCACAATCAAACGCGCTCGCGCTCAGTCTTACCCGCGCTCAGTCCCCCCTGATCAGGCCTATCATTTCCGTTCGTGTTGTGCACCCCGCCAAACATGTCGGTATACCCCTCGAACGGTTCGTGGCCCCATAGGGATCGCCACCGAAGAAAATATTCACAATTGAGGTACTCATAATTGCATATGGTTGGGTCTTTCGCCAGGATAATTCATTGTTTTGCCGATCGGCGCGGGCCCTCGCACCCCCCATCTCCCCTCCTCCTGGAGTAGATCTTAGCAGTTTTTGGGCGCCTGTTTGGAGCAAGTGGAGTCTCCCCCATAGGACGCACTGCGGCAAACCGTCGCGTTGAGCAGAGGACCGGAGCCAGAGTCCCCCCCCGCCCCTCCCCTCCGCTCAATGTCGAAACGCCGAAGAGAACGCTCACTTTCCAGGCCTGGTTTCCCTCCAGGACAAGTTTCCTTCATGCAAGTGCAGGTTTGGAGGGCGGGTGCTTCAAAACGCTCCAGCACGGACGAAGGAGGGACAGGAAGGCAGGAATGAATGGTATTTGTACCACGTCACCCATACACGCCGGTCGTTGGAAGTGGGTATTTTTGGATTCCCAGATCCGAATCTTATTTAAGCGCTTCTCTATTCCAAGAATCGATATGCTTCTGCTGTGTGTCTGTTTTTCTCTGGGAGGGCCTGAAGCCAATCTATCCGTAAGGGCTTCGCCCCCTGCCGCCGGCCCCCTCTCTCGGAGAATGGGCCATGGAAGAGCTAAGTCATGAGGCCTTGGCGCTGTTGTGAAGCAGTATCGAAACTTCATGCGAAGCCGATTCGCAATCAGCAAAACCAACTGATCACAAGAGGGGTTACCACACCTGGCGATTGGTAAGACGTTTATGGTGTACGGGCTTGGTTACCACACCTTGCAATTAAAGGGCCGAGGGAGTTCTCGCAGTTTGGGTTACCACGCCTTGCGATGGATGTGCGTGAAGGGTGGCACCGAATTTCAGAAATGTGCCAAATCCCTTGTGTTTTTGGACCCTGACCCCGCGGATCTGCGTAAGGGGTGGCGTCGAATGTCAGAAAGGTGGCAAATCCCTTGTGTTTTTGGACCCTGACGCCGCGGATCTGCGTGAGGGGTGGCACCGAATTGCAGAAATGTAGCAAATCCCTTGTGTTTTTAGACCCTGACCCCGCGGATCTGCGTGAGGGGTGGCACCGAATTTCAGAAATGTGGCAAATCCCATGTGTTTTTGGACCCTGACCCCGCGGATCTGCGTGAGGGGTGTCGATTTCGAGCCCCCCCAGCAATTCAGACAACGCGCCCAGGGGACGCTAAAAATCCCGTTTGGGCCTCCCCCCCCCTCGCGCGGTCAATCAACTAGTTACAGTAACCAGCAAGAAGTCAACTAGTTACAGTAACCAGCAAGAAGCAGAACTGTAACACTGGAAACTACAAACTACAACTGGTACAGGAAACTGCGAATCACGCGCCTCGCAGCCTGGCGGCCCCACAAGGGGGCCGGCGGATTTTAACCGCATTCCTACTTCATGTTCTCACCTATTTCTCCCGTCCGGCGTGTAGTTGTGTGTGCAAGCGAGCGTAGGGAGCAGCGCTCAGAAGGAGCATGTTTGCCAGCAGTCAGCAGAATCAGTGGTGCGAATAGATGGGGAAGCACCGCCCGCGCTTCTGCTGCCAGGCGCACGTCTTTCTTATCACAGTACCTCCCTCCCGAAATTGTCTACTCCTCGGCTCGGCGGCGACCCGAGACTCGATCGGCCCGCCATCCATCTTGGATGACGCCATGCTATCTGTTTCCGTAGCACCCCGCAGTGGCGGAGATGAGTGAGGAGATGGGCGATTGGATGGGTTTGCAGTGTACAGACGTTTGTGAGGAGAAGCACACCGATGGATTGTTGGATCGATTATTTCACAGGCGGGTCATGCCTTGTGTGATGTCTTGTGCTTGGATGAATGTAGTTGGATAAGGTATTCGCCCGTTCCACATGGTGGGATGTGTGGACGAAGGTATGGTTGGATTGGTGTAGGAACGGACGGGTGTACAGATGTGCGCACGTATATTTGTAGGGCAAAGCAGTAAGAGCCGGGCCCTGAGCGCGCGCGAGGCGCGCGAGAACCTCTCCAGCCCCAAGAGGTCGCAAGGCTTCCAGCGCTTCCAAGCCGCACACGCACCTTGGCCCTTAGTCCGAGCCCCCCTGGGTGAATCACAGGGCCTTCAAGACCTCCCCTCGGGCCGCTGAAAACATTTCCAGAGGGCACGACTGAGCGACCAGAGCGGCCCGACAGGGCCGAGGGACAGCCCAAGTGCTTGCCAGGCGGCCCTGACGATCTCAACACCCCCGCTGACGGACCCAAGGGTCTCGGAGCACAGCAATCAGGAATGTGTCATTGATTTGATGTAGGGTTTTGCTCGCAGACTTGCTTGTCCGTTCCTCCTGGGCGCCCGCGACGGGCCGCGAGGCCCCCGAGCTGTCCCTAGACGGCCCGACAAAGAGTCCCAAGAGGGCCCACGAAGGCCCCACGCTGGCCCAAGAGGTCCTTGGCGGCTCAAGAGGGCCCCACGAAGGCCCCCAGGGTGGCCCAAGACGGCCCTGAGAGTGCCCCTGGACGGGCGCCAGACGTCCCAGGGGATCCCCAAGAGGGCCCAAAGACGGCCCAAGACGGGCTCAGCGATTCTCCGTAACCGTATCTGGCTCAAGCTTGGCAGCTTCGGCGACAGCTCCGACATTGAACTTGCTCGCGCATTTCATTCCCCACATTCTTGAACGTGTTCCCTCTTGGCATCTCTGAGTTTTCAGAAATGGAGATGCAGCGTGTTGGAGGTCTTGCAGTGACTTGCTTGGCCGCCTCGTTCGGAGCAAGCCACGGGTGGACTGACCACGGGTTCACAGAGTGCCAGCCCAGCAGCTTGCGTGCCATCGACACCGCTCTCCAGAGCGACGTGCAGATGCTCCAGACTTCTGCAGTGCCCGACAGCAGCAGGCCCCACGTGAGCCAGCAGGACCAGTGGCTCAACAATGGCGGTGAAACGACTCCAAGAGGCGACGATCACGGTGAATGTCATGACGACCCAGGCCGTGTCCACAATCACGGGTTCGGTTTGGTCGTATCGGTTTTCGCCAATTCTGGGGATTACGCGACGACTGAGAATGTTGACGGCACAAGTTTGGCTTACGTCTACATCCATGTATTCTTTTTCCCGGCTCTTCCGACCACTGGAGCTCTGATAATATTTGATGGCATTACTCACGCAGGATCTCGCAGGCTTCCCTGGGTGGGTCGAAGCTTACCCCGCGCTTGCTACAAATTCCGATGACGAGAACTCGGCGACGTCGAACAAGGCCCTGAGTAGTACAGTAGGCGACCAACATTTGCGATACATTCATGGAGAGTGATATAACTTGATGCAGCCTGGCGAGCACGTTGTGGTTCACATCCCGAGGCGGGCGAGCATTGAAGACACATCGTTCTACGATCAGGCAGTTGCGTATACGTTTGGAGATCTGTACGGACACGTATTTCATGAACATGAACGTAACTGGAAAGTGGGTGGCCAAGTGCTTTGCAGCCTGGTGGTTCACCTTCCGTGCAGACGACCCCGACTGTGGCGCAGAGTCCAAATGGATGAGTTTCCACGGGCTGTTTAACGGAGTTCGCACGAAGGTTGCCCAAAGACGCAGCAAGGAATCCGGTATGTGAATTTCTACGTCAAGCACCTCGATTTTACCCGTATTTCCGTCGGCGGACTCTTGGGCGAGGATGGCCACAAGGAAGCGTCTATTTCCTGTGATTGTCAGCAGCGCGTGTCTCTCGTTTCAGATGCAACTCATTCTTGAATTGCATCTGCTGTTTGACGGTTGCAACGGCATCCGCCGCTTTTGTTGCAGATTGCGATCCTTGGTTCAGGTTCTGATTGATCTCGCCACCTGAAACATGGGCTCGGCGATGTCCATTCAGTAGTGTTCATCAGCAGGGAGTTTCAGCGGGTCACTCGGTACGCCTCTCGCGCACGGGCGTGTTCCGGTTGCTTGGCCGATTTGCAGGTGATATCCGCCTGCGGAAGGCATTGCCTCAGCTGACCAAGTTTCAATGACCTGGCGCGGCCATAAACAAATCTTACTCTTCTCGTCTCGGTGCCGCTCTGCCCGTGCTCGTCAACGGTTGCTGTCTTATGTGCCTGATGCCAGGCCTCATCAGGCGGTCGGCTATAGTTTTCAGCATCCGTGCCAGCATCCTGGGAGCACGAGTGAATTCACAATGGCTGCTTCGGATGTGTTGATGCAGACAGGCCCACCGACGCGAGTTGCAGCGATACCATTTCAGATGCACACTCGTATCAAGGAAGCGGTGCGCGTCCCAGGAGTCAGCGACGCGGAGGAGGCTTGAGGTTCCCACCGCCTGTTCTGAACCCTCTCCTCTCCGCTGCCCTCCCCTCCCTCCTCCTCCTCCTCCTCCTCCTCCTCCTCCTCCTCCCCCTCCTCCTCCCCTCCCCCTCCCCCCCCTCCTCCTCCTCCTCCTCCTCCTCCTCCTCCTCCTCCTCCTCCTCCTACTCCACAATTACACAATGTGAAAATACTCTCCCACTTCCCCTGATGGCGTCCCGAAGATATCCGACACCCCCCCGCGTATTGTTTTTTTATACACAGGATTCCTGGGAAACGGGTTTTCGCTGTTTTTTCCCAACCATCCTGTGATGTTGGGTCTTCGTTTTGAAGAGACGGTGCCCCGCGTCTCTCCTCCTCTCCTCCTCCTCCCCCTCCTCCTCCTCCTCCTCCTCCTCCTCCTCCTCCTCCTCCTCCTCCTCTCATCATCAGCATCATCATCATCGTCATCGTCACCGTCATCATCAGCATCATCATCATCATCGTTCTTATCACCATCGTCGTCATCATCATCGCCGTCTCCATCATGGCCACACGTTTCGTGGACCCATAGTGAGCTCCACCGAAGGCCCCAGTGGCAAGGTCCGCATGCGGTTCCACCTCCATTTCGGCGCACCCCTCACACGTTCCGTGGCCCCATAGGGAGCTCCACCGAAGGCCCAAGTGTCAGGGTCCGCATGCGGTTCCACCTCCATTTCGGCGCACCCCTCACACGTTTCGTGGCCCCATAGGGAGCTCCACCGAAGGCCCAAGTGTCAGGGTCCGCATGCGGTTCCACCTCCATTTCGGCGCACCCCTCACACGTTTCGTGGCCCCATAGGGAGCTCCACCGAAGGCCCAAGTGTCAGGGTCCGCATGCGGTTCCACCTCCATTTCGGCGCACCCCTCACACGTTTCGTGGCCCCATAGGGAGCTCCACCGAAGGCCCAAGTGTCAGGGTCCGCATGCGGTTCCACCTCCATTTCGGCGCACCCCTCACACGTTTCGTGGCCCCATAGGGAGCTCCACCGAAGGCCCCAGTGTCAGGGTCCGCATGCGGTTCCACCTCCATTTCGGCGCACCCTCACACGTTTCGTGGCCCCATAGGGAGCTCCACCGAAGGCCCAAGTGTCAGGGTCCGCATGCGGTTCCACCTCCATTTCGGCGCACCCCTCACACGTTTCGTGGCCCCATGGGAGCTCCACCGAAGGCCCAGTGTCCCATAGGGAGCTCCCCCGAAGGCCCAAGTGTCAGGGTCCGCATGCGGTTCCACCTCCATTTCGGCGCACCCCTCACACGTTTCGTGGCCCCATAGGGAGCTCCACCGAAGGCCCACGTGTCAGGGTCCGCATGCGGTTCCACCTCCATTTCGGCGCACCCCTCACACGCTTCGTGGCCCCATAGGGAGCTCCACCTGAGGCCCCAGTGGCAGGGTCCGCATGCAGTTCCACCTCCACGTCGGCACACCCCTCACACGTTTCGTGGCCCCATAGGGAGCTCCGCCTAAGGCCTAAGTGGCAGGGTCCGCATGCAGTTCCACTTCCATTTCGGCGCACCCCTCACACGTTTCGTGGCGTCATAGGGAGCCCCGCATAAGGCCCAAGTGGCACGGTCCGCATGCAGTTCCACCTCCATTTCGGCAACATCCCTCACACGTTTCGTGGCCCCATAGAAGAGCTCCGCCTAAGCCCAGTGGCAGGGTCCGCATGCGTTCACCTCCATTTCGGCGCACCCCTCCACACGTTTTCGGCGGTCCCCGCCCGGAGCTCGCACCGAGGCGGCCAATGCAGGGTCCGCATGCAGTTCCACCTCCATTTCGCGCACCCCTCAACGTCTTCGCGCCCAGCAGGGAGCTCCACCGAAGGCCCCAGTGGCAGGGTCCGCATGCAGTTCCACCTCCATTTGGCGCACCTCTCACACGCTTCGTGGCCCCATCGGGTGTTCCACCAACGACGATACTTACAACGGCGGCATTCGGAATTGCGTATGGTTGGGCCCTTCACCAGGATAATTTTTTTTGTTCCCAACCATCCTGTGATGTTGGGTCCTCGTTTTGAAGAGACGGTGCCCCGCGTCTCTCCTCCTCTCCTTCTCCTCCCCCTCCTCCTCCTCCTCCTCTCATCATCAGCATCATCAGCATCGTCATCGTCACCGTCATCATCAGCATCATCATCATCATCATCGTTCTTATCACCATCGTCGTCATCATCATCGCCGTCTCCATCATGGCCACACGTTTCGTGGACCCATAGTGAGCTCCACCGAAGGCCCAAGTGGCAAGGTCCGCATGCGGTTCCACCTCCATTTCGGCGCACCCCTCACACGTTTCGTGGCCCCATAGGGAGCTCCACCGAAGGCCCAAGTGTCAGGGTCCGCATGCGGTTCCACCTCCATTTCGGCGCACTCCTCACACGTTTCGTGGCCCCATAGGGAGCTCCACCGAAGGCCCCAGTGTCAGGGTCCGCATGCGGTTCCACCTCCATTTCGGCGCACCCCTCACACGATTCGTGGCCCCATAGGGAGCTCCACCTGAGGCCCCAGTGGCAGGGTCCGCATGCTGTTCCACCTCCATTTCGGCGCACCCCTCACACGTTTCGTGGCCCCATAGGGAGCTCCACCGAAGGCCCAAGTGTCAGGGTCCGCATGCGGTTCCACCTCCATTTCGGCGCACCCCTCACACGTTTCGTGGCCCCATAGGGACTCCCTCCGAAAGGCCCAAGTGTCATGTCCGCATGCGGTTCCCTCCATTTCGGCGCACCCCTCACACGGTTCGTGGCCCCATAGGGAGCTCCACCGAAGGCCCAGTGTAGGGTCGCGCATGCGGTTCCCACCTCATTTCGCGCACCCCTCACACGTTTCGGTGGCCCCATAGGGAGCTTCCACCGAAGGCCCAGTGTCAGGGGCCGCATGCGGGTTCCACCTCCATTTCGGCGCACCCCTCACACGCTTCGTGGCCCCATAGGGAGCTCCACCGAAGGCCCAAGTGGCAGGGTCCGCATGCAGTTCCACCTCCATTTCGTCGCACCCCTCACACGTTTCGTGGCCCCATAGGGAGCTCCACCGAAGGCCCAAGTGTCATGGTCCGCATGCGGTTCCACCTCCATTTCGGCGCACCCCTCACACGTTTCGTGGCCCCATAGGGAGCTCCACCGAAGGCCCAAGTGTCAGGGTCCGCATGCGGTTCCACCTCCATTTCGGCGCACCCCTCACACGTTTCGTGGCCCCATAGGGAGCTCCACCGAAGGCCCAAGTGGCAGGGTCCGCATGCTGTTCCACCTCCATTTCGGCACACCCCTCACACGTTTCGTGGCGTCATAGGGAGCCCCGCCTAAGGCCCAAGTGGCACGGTCCGCATGCAGTTCCACCTCCATTTCGGCACACCCCTCACACGTTTCGTGGCCCCATAGAGAGCTCCGCCTAAGGCCCAAGTGGCAGGGTCCGCATGCAGTTCCACCTCCATTTCGGCGCACCCCTCACACGTGTCGCGGCCCCATAGGGAGCTCCACCGAGGGCGCCAATGGCAGGGTCCGCATGCAGTTCCACCTCCATTTCGGCGCACCCCTCACACGTTTCGCGGCCCCACAGGGTGCTCCACCGAAGGCACCAGTGGCAGGGTCCGCATGCAGTTCCACTTCCATTTGGCGCACCTCTCACACGCTTCGTGGCCCCATCGGGTGTTCCACCAACGACGATACTTACAACGGCGGCATTCGGAATTGCGTATGGTTGGGCCCTTCGCCAGGATAATTTTTTAAAATGCTGCTCTCGCTGAGGCGCGGGCCTCATTTCTGCTACCGAATCGTTCCGAATCGTGCTCCCGCTGCAGCGTGGGCCTCATTTTCGGATCGGTGTTTGGCCTCCGTCGTTCAGGATGCCGTTCTCGCCCCAGCGCGGGCCTCTTTCTCGCGCGCCCATCCGCCCGCCACCACCGCGCCGCACCACCACCACCACCACCACCACCACCACCACCACCACCACCACCACAACCACAACCACAACCACAACCACCACCAGCACACCACCACCACCAGCACCACCATCACCACCACCACCACAACCACCATCACCACCACCACCACCACCACCACCACCACCACCACCACCACCACCACCACCACCACAACCACACACGCACGCACGCACGCACGCACGCACGCGCACCACCACCCACTACGCACGCGCGCGCGGAGCCACAATTCCGCTACGACACGCGTCCGCGGATAGTGAAAATCAGCGCCATGGTAAGGGATGGGAGGGAGGGGTAGGACGTCAGATATGACGCGAGCGCACCTAGCTTGTAGGACTCAGATATGACGCGAGCGCAACTAGCTTGCCTCCCCTCCTCCCCTCCTCCCCCTCCTCCCCCTCTCCTCCTCTCCCTCCCCCCCTCCTCCTCCTCCTCCTCCTCATCCTCCTCCTCCTCTCCTCTTTTTTTTTACTCCTCCTCCTCCTCCTCCTCCTCCTCCCTCTCCACTGCCCTCCCCTCCCCTCCTCCGCCGCCGTGCGCCTCCCACTCCGACAGCGAGGTGCGCTGCTCCCCAGCTTGCCCGTCAGTGTGGCCACCTTCTTCGCCTCAATGTCGGGGGCCCTCTTCCGCATCGTCGGGGCCCCGGGCAGTGGGCAGGGAGCAAGCGCAGAGCCGGACGGCGGGCGGTGGACGAGAGGGCTCGAGGGACAGGCTGCGATCGACGGCTAGTTTGGAGGGAGGAGGAGGAGGAGGAGGAGGAGGAGGAGGAGGAGGAGGAGGAGGAGGAGGAGGAGGAGAACTTTTTATGAGTGAGAGAGTAGGGGGAGGAGGAGGGAGTAGACAGGAAGGAGCGAGGAGGAGGAGGTGGAGAAGGGAGAAAATGATTGTATGATTTTTTGATAATGTGCATGAGGAGGAGGAGGAGGAGGAGATGGAGCGCGCGAGGGAGGCCATTGGTTGGAACCCATTCCGAGCTCGGGGGCAGTGGTATTCTTAGCAGGTGCTGTTTGGACTTGATGATTTGTCGCTGTCCCTACCATGGTGCGCCGTGAAGACATTGCCATCGATGTGTGAGGACGTCGTGGTGCATAGAGGGTGGGCGAATCGCGCCACGTACGGGCGTTGATTCGAATGCCCAGGTCATCACACCAGTCGACACGTGCAAGACCATCCTTCAGACTGATGGCCAGCGAGGGTGGGGCCTGCTGAAGGAGCGGCAGCTGCCCTGTTCTGGTTGCCGCTGCGTGCCGCTGCGTGCACGACCCAGCAAGGGTCGACCGAGACGGTGTTTCGGCGCTTTCGGGGGCCGCTTTTTGTTTTGATTGCGTGTTTTTGCAGGGCAGGCGGACGGAAGACTAAACGAGGGAAAACGATCACGCAACGAGGACGAACACCACCGTTCAGGGGGGGCCCGAGGAGGAGGAGGGAAGATGGAGGAGGAGGAACAGAAGGAGGAGGAGGAGGAGGAGGAGGAGGGAGGAGAAGGAGGAGAGGAGGAGTGGGAGGGGGAGGGGGAGGGGGAGGGGGAGGGGGAGGGGGGGGGAGTGAGGAGGAGGAGGAGGAGGAGGAGGAGGAAGTGGAGTGATGTAAAGGATGGGGGGGGAGGAAGGAGGAGGAGGAGGAGGAGGAGGAGAAGGAAGAGGAGGGTCCCTGCGACACTGTGGGTTGTTTCCAGAGGCGGCCCTGGCCCGGGGAGTCCCGAATGGCCTGCAGAGCTCCCTTTACACAGTGGAGGTTCATGCCAGGAGAGACCCTGCTTGCCTCCAGTGTGCCCAGGGTTTCTTGGGTTTCGATGGTCTTGCGCCGGAGAGCGCGACGCTCCCACACCACAAATCCATGGACGTCCTGGGGTCTCAGGGGGGTCGGGTTTCTTGTGGAAGGTTTCTTGTGGACTGGCCTCCACTGTAGGGGAGAACCCCTGACTGTCTCGGAAGGCTCTCGGAGGACCCACGAGACCCAGAGCTCCGACGTCGTGATTTTATTTGCACCGACCAAGCGCGCCGAAAACCGACCGAGGGCGGCGAAAACAAACAGAGGGCGCCGAAGGCCGACCGAGGGCGCCGAAACCATTCAGGGGCGCCGAACGAGGACCTGTCAGGAGGGGGAACACACACACACAGGAAAACATGGGAAGTTGGGGGGAAGACGAAAACCCACAAAACATGGAACCACAGGGAATGCTGGGATTTGTGTCTATTTATTTTTGTGTGTCCGCGGGCCCTTTAACCCGTGCCTGCATGGCTCTCGACCCCATCGCCGGGGCCAACTCTTCGCCCCCCGCTACCCTCGCCTCGTTTTCCCCTTTTTGTTGCCTCCTGGGAGGCCCTCGTCGCCACCGCTGGATTCGCCTCGAAATGTTAGTCAGAACGCACCCCAGGAGAGGTCTGGGGAGCAGCAGTACCAGTGCCTCCTAGGTTCCCCACGCGCGGTCCATCCGATGAGCTACGAGGGTGCCGGCAGAGAGGCCGCCGATATCGTGAGGAGACCACCTGCCCGGGGGCGCCGAAGATCGCCATCGGTGGAGGGAGGCCCGTTTGGGGACGGGTGCTCCTCCCGCTCTCCGTGCCCTCCCTCCTCTCTGCTCCTCCCATCTGGAGGCTGCCTTGTCTTGGAGACGATCCGTCCTGAGCACGGAGGCCAGGATCGGTGCTGGTGCACTGCCGTCGTCCTCCCGCGTGAGGGCGGGGACGCAGTGCTGCGGCCCTGAGGGCGGTGGCAGGGCCGCGCCCTTGTCTCCGGTTCGCCCCTGTCCCCCACATCTTTGGAGGTGGAGAAGGTGAAGCAGTGGGGGATGATGGTGATGATAATGATGATGTTGATGATGATGATGATGATGATGATGATGATGATGATGATGATGATGATGATGATGATGGTGATGGTGATGATGATGCTGGTGATGGTAATGGTGATGGTGATAGTGATGAAAATAATGATGATCATGATCATGATTATACTGACGATGATGATGATCATGATGATGGTGGTGATGATGATGATGATCATGATGATGAGATACGGAGGATGATCAGGATGGTGATGATGAGGCTGATGATGATAATGATGATCATTGTGATGATGAGTATGATGTTGATGACTATGTTGCTGCTGATGTTGATGATGATGGTGATGATGATGCTGATGCTGATGCTGATGATTATGCTGTTGTTTATGCTGATGATGATGATGCTGATGATGATGATGATGATGATGCGGATGATTTTGCTGCTGATGATGATGATGATTATGCTGTTGTTTATGCTGATGATGATGATGATGATGATGATGATGATGATGATGATGATGATGATGATAATGATGATGATGTTGATGTTGATGCTCATGCTGCTGATAGTGCTGCTGCTGCTGCTGAATAGGAGGAGGACGAGGAGGAGGAGGAGGAGGAGGGGGACGCGTAGGGACCAGGAGGGAGGTTGCGGAGGAGGCGGAGGAG
>CAUYUJ010018498.1:0-12500 GCA_963575745.1 Prorocentrum cordatum
ATCATGGAGGCCGGCCGGCCTCCTGCCTGCGCGCCTCCCCCTCCCCAGGCCCTCTTCTCCTCCTCCCTCGATCCTCCTCGATCCTCGATCCTCATCCTCGATCCTCGATCCTCCTCGATCCCCCTCGATGCCCAGGCCTCCCAGGATCGAGGCTCGAGGTCTTCTGGCATTTTGTTTCGTGAGTTCGGGGTGCCTCCCAGCAGCTGCGCCTCGCCGAGAGCGTTCTGCGGGTGCCGTGATCGTCATGAGCGCCCGTCGGAGACCCGAGTCACGACCCGAAAGCCAGACCCGCCTGGGCGCATGGTCGCCTCCGGCGCTTTCCTCGACGCATGGTCGCCTCCGGCGCTGGGAAAATCAGCCCACGGGAGCTGATTCGGCAATGATGGACAGCGCGAGGCCGTCGTCGATGCTGTCGATCAGTCATGTAGCCTTTTTCAGCCGCGCATGGACGCCCGTCTGCTGCACTGCGCGCTGCTGCTCTCATCCCACTCCCGCATACTCCCGCTCCCTCTTCTCCTCCTTGTCCTGCTGCTGGTCCTTCTCCTCGTCCTCCTTTGTGGCGATCATGACATTCGTGACATTCTCCTCGTCCTCCTCCTTCTCCCCTTCCTCCGTCCTCACTTGTCCCTCTTTCTCACCGCGTCGTCGTCCTGCTCCTCCACCTCCTGCTGTTTCTCCCCTGCCTCCTCTGGCTTCTGCTCCAAGTCCTGGTGCTCCGTCTTCCTCCTCCTGCTCCTCCCCCTGCCCCCCCTCCGCTTCCTCCCCCCTCCTCCTGCCGCTCCGCCGCCGCCGCCGCCACCTCCTCAGCCTCCTCGTCCTCGTCGTCCCTCTGCTGCCGCAGCGCCACGGGGCGATGCCGCCGTCCGTGGCCCGCGCGCGTGGCCAGCGCCCGAGGGGCGCCCGCCGTGGTGCGCGGCGCGGGCCTGGCCGCTGGTCACTGGTGGGTCGTCTCCGCTTCCAGAGGGGGGGGAGGGAGGGAGGGTGCCACACCCTGGCCGCAGTAACAGACGAGGGGAGGGAACAGGGAGGAAGGGGCGCGGGGCCTCTGGCCCCGCTCGGTATTGCGAAGGCCTTACGGCCGTTGCCGCCGACCCCGAGAGCGACGAAGATGAAAATGAGGGGGGTGGCAGGTTGGAGGAGGCGGATGCGAGAGGAGGAGGGGGGAGAAGGATGTGGAGGAGAAGCAAGAGGAGGAGAAGGAGGCAGAGGAGAGCAGGAGGAGGGGGAGCAGAGGGGGAGGAGGAGGAGGAGGAGGAGGAGCAGGAGGAGGAAGAGGAGGAGGCCAGAGGCTTTCTTGGGACAGCCCGTGGCTCTCCTGAGGCCGTCTTTGGCCGTCCAGGGCTCCTCTTGCGCCGTCTCGAGGCACTCTTGGAGGCCTCCTGGGAAATTTGGGGCTCTCCTGGGCTGTCTTGGGGCAGTTTGGGGGGCCCTTGGGAGCCTCTTGGGGCCTTTTGGGGCTTCTTCGGGGCCTCTTGGGGGCCTCCTGGGGCTGAGAGCTCGAAATGTCCGTTCGGGTCCCTCGTCTGGGCACTCTCCTGGAGCCGTCTTGGGGGCCTCTTGGGCCATTTTGGAGGCGTCTTGGGCCGTCTTGGGGCCCTCTTCGGCCGTTAGGGGACCCTCTTGGGGGCCTCTTGGGCCGTCTCGGGGCGATCTTGGGGGCCTCTTGGGCCGTCTTGGCGCGTCGGGAAGCGGAAGAGGCAAGAACGCCACAATCTTTCAAAAACGTATGGGAAATCCATGAATTTTGCCTCTTGGGGCTCTCGTGCGAAAGCTCCTGGAGGCCTCTTAGGGGCGCTTTGCAGGCCTCTTGGGCCGTCTGGAGGCCGTCAACACGTCTTGGACAGATCGTTCGGCGATTCGGGGTTCTCTTGGACTGTCTTTGGGGCCTCTTGGGGTACTCTTGGCCCGTCTTGGGGCTTTTTTGGGCTCCGGGACTCCCAGGGGGGGCGTCGTATCTGACCCCCCCCCTCCCACCCCGGGGCGTTTGACCCCCCCCCCGGACCCCCCCCGCCGCACCCCTCCACCCCCGCCGGCGGGGGAGGGATCGAAGGGAAGGGGCTTCCCTTCGACTCAATTACGATGTTGCTTATTTTCGCTTTGGCTGGCGCGCTGAGGAGGTCCCTGGGGAAGGGGGGAGCTTCGACGGGCCCAGGGAAAGGGGGGGGGGCAGAGAAAGGGGACGACAGAGACGACGACCAACGAATGACGGAGATGACGACTTGAACGGACAAGCCCCTCACACACGCCGACAGGGTCGGCGGATTTCTCTTCGTCCTGGAAGGCGTCGTCGTCCTCGTCCTCCTCCTCCCCTTCTTCTTTCCTCTCCTTCTTGTCGTCGTCATCGTCATCGTCATCGTCGTCGTCGTCGTCCTCCTCCTCCTCCTCCTCCTCCTCTTCCTTCTCCCTTCTCCTCCTCCTCCTCCTCCTTTTCCTCCGCCTCTTCCTCCTCCTTTTCCTCGTACTCCTCGTCCTGCTCCTCCTCGTCCTGCTCCTCCTCCTCCTCCTCCTCCTCCTCCTCCTCCTCCTTCTCTTCCTCACCCGTTCTGCCCTTTTTTTGTCGCCGTCGTCCTCCTCATCCTCCTCCTCCTCGTCCTCCTCCTCCTCCTCCTCCTCGCCCTTGCCCGCCCTCCTCCTCCCCCTCCCCCGAGGGATACATCCGGTCCGACATCAACCGCATGACCCTCGAGAGCGAGCTCCGCGAGTTCCACAGCTACCACGAGAAGCTGGGCACGAGCCCAGGACAGCGCCTCGCGCCTGGCTCGTCGGCCCTCCGCGCGGCCACAGTCGGTCGGCAGCGCTCCCGCCGCGCGCGCAGCTGCCACCCCGGGGAAGGGCCTACGTGATGCGCCCCGGTGGGGGGGGCGACATTGCCCTTCGGTCGCTGGAAGGACTCGGGGTTTCTTAATGAGCGTGGGGAGGTACCCCCCCGACGGGGGTCAACCTCGCCTCGTCGTCGCGCGACGACGGGGGTCGACGTGGGGCTGTCGGCAGGGGTGAGGCCCCCCCGACGCTTATGAAGAAACTCGGAGCAGGTGTTGCGAGGGCCTTGCGGCCGGTGCTGCCGACCTAGACGGACGACGACGACGACGACGACGACGACGACGACGACGACCCAAACGGAAAAAGCGTTTCACACACGCCAACATGCAGGGTCGGCGGGTTTATGGATCTCCAGATCCCAGTGTAGTTTAGGCGCCTGTATACTTTAGACTCCAGGAGTCGAGTGGCTTGCTCTCTCCCCTCCTGTTCCGGGGGCGGGCGGAGGCCCTCTCAGACCCTCGACGCCTTCCTGCCTGGTGTGCTCCCAGCCTGCTCCTCGCACGCGACCGGGCACTCTTAGGCTCGGCATGCCGTCCCGCCGGTCCTGGCCGACAGCGCCTCGGCGCGGCGCGCCGACCGCGCCCCGGATCCCGAGCGTCGGCGCCCCGAGCCCCTCCCCGCCTCTCCCGCCGCCGCGCGGCGCGGAGCGGCACACGCGAGCCTCTCGCGGGGCCTCCCGGCTGTCCGACGGCGTGCTCTGTTGCGCGGCGTGGCTCCCTGCGGAGGCCTGGGCTCCGGACCTCGGCCGCCTCGAGGCGCCCGGGGAGAGCCCCCGGGGGGCTCTCCCCGGAGGAGGGCCACTTCAGCCGAGACAGCGGCGGCCCTCCCTCCCGCGGGGGGGAGGGTCTCGTTCGTCCCTTTCTGGGGGGGGGGCCTCCCGGCAGGGCAGGCTGCGCGTCGCCGCACGGCGAAGTCCGCCTCGGGAAGGCGGGTCGGGGGGGCCTTGGAGAAGGCGGGGGAGGGGTCTCCGAGGACAGGTCTGGCGCAGGTTTGGGCCGGGCGGGAGAGGCGCCGTTCCCGGGCCCCCTCGCGTTGTGAAAAGCAGCCTGGTGCGACGCACACCCCGATTTCGACCCGGTTTCCCGATTCGGTGCTGACCGATCCCCCCCCCGTCCAGGCAGCCGAGGAGGGGTGCGTGCGCATCAGCGTGGAAGCTGTGTGGACCACGGGCGCAACGAATGCAACGCACTCGTCAAGCACACGACATGCGGTTCCGAAGCAGGCGACAGGCACACGTGCAAGGCGTACGACTTTCTTATATGGCCATCCAGCTTGATGGCGCATCGTGGCGTCCGACCGTGGCGCGTTGAGGTTGCCCGTGTGTGTCCTATCTTGGTGTCCCGTGTTTCCTTGCTGGTGGTGCCAATTCGAAAACGCGCTACACCAGGACACCCGAAATATGTGCTCTCGCGTAACATGTAAGGATAGCGCGCTTGTGGTCGGCGAGAGCAAGGGGATACGAAGATGATTCCCTGTGTTTTTATCATTTCTACTGTTCTCTTTGAACTCTCTATTATCTTCTCTTCTCTCTCTGCTGTCTACTCTGTGCCTTCTCCATTTGCATTTTACTATCTACCTTCCACCCTCTACTCTCCACTCTCTATTCCCTCCACCTTCTACTCTCAACTTTCGTGCCACAGCTCTTGGCTCTATGTTATATGCTCTGCTCTCAGAACTCTGCGCTCTCACCCATGCCTTCTGCTTTCTAGACTGTGCGAGCAATGTATACTTATACTCTCTGTTGCGTGCCCACTCTGCTCTCTGCACCGTTTTAATCGTTCTGCTCCGTATGATGTGCCTGCTTTCTCGATCCTCCCCGCTCGATCTACTCTCTCTACTCTCTACTCCTACACGATGTTCATTTCTAGTTCTTCGAAAATCCCTTGATTTTTTGTGGCCAATATCCTTTCATTTCTAATTATTCTGTCCTGGGCCTCTTCCTGGCCACTAGGGGGCCAGGAACAATTAGGAACGAGCACAACTAGAAATGAGCACGATTAGACATGAGCGACGTGTAGGGATCTGGGGCCCTGGCTACCCACTCGAATCGGCGGCACACCGTCGCAGATTCTTGACAATGCCCGGAGCCGAAGAACTGGAACGGGGGAACCCGGGCCGGGGAACCTGGGAGGCCGACCGCCCATCATCGCAATCGGCCCGGCTTTTTCGCCACATCCTTCATTGACCAGGGCATTCTCACAGGCGACGCGAGTGTGAAAGTGTGAGGGGCCCGCAGTTCTATACCTGCGCTCCGTCTCGGTGCCCTTCTCGTGCCGCTCTTTCGCGTCCCACCATTGCATCCCTTCTTGGTGTCTCCCGCGGCGCTGAACGGGGGAGAGACGTTACACGAGTGCGAAACAATCGTATTCGTACCCTCCCTTTGATCCCTCGCCCAGGGGGGGGCAGCGGAACGGGGCCTTGTAGGTGCTACATGAGAAAGGATAGAACAGTTTGGCCTGCATGCTAGCGTCAGAAGGGGAGAGCAGTATTGGCAGCAGCGGCTGCGGTGGCAGTGGCAGTTATGACGCAGCGCTTTGAGCAGCTATGTCATGCGCAGTAGTGCCGCCCTCAGATTCCTTCGACAGACTGCCGACCGACGACTTCGGTAATCTAGACGACTATATCCAGGCGCGGATAGGGTCAGAGTTGCCCTTTAGCGTGAGCGCGAGGGGGGAGGGGAGATACGGGATTCAGGGACACAGGGGAATGCGGTGGATCCGCGCCTGGCGCGGTAGATAAGAAGACGCTGCATCAGATTCCAATCTTTGGCTGATTATTCTCGTCGACGTTTGCACCAGGCCCAATGCCCCGTTAGCTATTCTACTCAGTGGATGCTGCCTACCATAACATGTGCAGTTTCTGATGTAGCGCTGCCCCGTCCACCATCAAGCAACCCCAGGTAAGAGGCCTGCTCATCAACGCTGTCCATTCGGGACTGGAACTAAGTGTTTTTACGGAGCGCTCCCTCCTGGAGACGGATACGTACCTGCGCCATCTCGAGATTTCAATTCTCGAGAAACGTCGATCCCTCGCGCGCGACACAGCGCGCTTGGGTTGGGAGCAGCGCGCCATGGCGCAGGTCACCACCTCGTCATCACGCGTTTTTGGTTTGCGCCGCTGTTTGTGGAACTCTGTGCTGCAGGCTTATTTGTGAGGCTAGGTTTTTATGGGCATGCACAACGGGGTCCGCATTACAGGACGAAGGCGTAGCTTTGTCGAGTGCATTCATGTGGGCTTCAGCTGGTGATGATAAGCTATAGCGAATACGGTGGGGGCGTTCGTTAAGGAATGTGCCCAGAGGTGTTCAGACCCTGGAGGGCTCCTGATCTGATGAGGGCGCCGGTGATATCCATGGCCAATCCACGATCGAAGTTCCATCAGCTTCCAGACCCTGGATTCCTTATCCAGTGATTCCTTATCCAATGCCCTCACCGTAGTTTTATTGGAAGCTTCACTTGGTCATCCTGCCGACTTGGACGAGGCAAGCGACGTCGGAAAGAGAAAGAGACCGAGGCAGAGAACGAACACGATATACAAAGAGAGAGGGAGAGATAGAGAGAGGAAGCACGCACACGTACATGTATATACGCGTGGATTATAATATATATAGCCCTTCTTCATTCCACGTTCCTCTTTCCTCTTTCCTCTGTCCTCCCCTGCAGCTGCTCTTCCTCTTGCTCCCTCCAGCCCGTCGACGGGGTCGGGGAAGAGAGTGCCTAGTGCGGGTGCGCGTCCAGCGCTCTCCCATCCCGGCATCCCACCGCGCACCCCTGGGTTTACCACCCCCGAGGGAAGTGCGCCGCCCATCCCTCCTCCCCCCTCCTCTCCTCCTGCTCCTGGGACGCCCCAGGGACCCCTGGAGGCAGTCCCAGCAGGAGGACCCATCGCTCCCGGGGCGCTCTCGGGGAGCCCCCGGGACGGCCTGAAAGGGCCGCGGCGCCCGACACGCCCTCCAGGACCCGCCCGCTCTCCGACAGCCCCGACCTGTCCTCCTCCGGATTTGCCCTCATCTTGCCCCTCCTCCTCCTCCTCCTCCTGCTCCCCCTCCTCCTCCTCCTCCTCCTCCTCCTCCTCCTGCTCCCTCCTCCTCCTCCTCCTCCTCCTCCTCTTCTGATCATCCTCCTCCTCCTCCTCCTCCTGCTCCCGGGACCGCCCCAGGATCCCCGCAGAAGCCGCTAGAAAACCCCTGGACGCCTCAGAACCCCACGGCCCGCTCCCGCCGGTTCCTCCCTCGCGTTCGCTGCCGCGCGAGTACTTGGACAGCGAGACGATGAAGGTCCCGGCGCACGAGGCGGCTGTCCGACTGGGCCAGAGGATGAGGAGATGGAACAAGGGGATGCGAGGACGAGGCGAAGCAGGTGGAAGATGGCGAGGACGACGAAGATGGCCAGAAATACAATGACGATTACGATGCTGATGATGCTTCTGATGATGATGACGATGAGGAGGAGGAGGAGGAGGAGGGGGTAGACGGTTGTGGTGACGATGATGATGATGATGATGATGATGATGATGATGATGATGATGATGATGATGATGATGATGATGATGATGATGATGATGATGATGATGATGATGATGTTGCTGATCATGATGATGCTGATGATGATGATGGTGGTGGTGATGATGATGATGTTGATGATGTTGATGATGCTGATGATGAGGAGGAGAAGGATGATGATGAGGATGAGGATGAGCATGGTGATGGAGGTGGTGATGGTGATGGTGGTTATGATGGTGATGATAATGGTGATGATGATGCTGATGGTGATGATGCTGATGATGATTATGATTATGATTATGGTCATAATGATGATGTTGGCTGGTGATGATGCTGATGCTGATGATGCTGATGATCATGACAATCATGATGATGCTGCTGATGGTGATGTTGATGATTATAATGATGGTGATGGTGATGACGAGGTTTATGGCGATGTTGTTCATGATGGTGATGATGACGGTGATGACGTGGACCAAGATGATGATGCTGATGATGATGCTGATACGGGTGATGATGATGGTGATGATGATGCTGATGATGGGGATGACGATGAGGAGGATGCTGATGCTGAAGCTGATGGTGGCTTTGATGATGATTGTGATGATGAGGATGATGATGATGGCGCGGACGATGTCGATGATGCTTACGCTGCTTATGATGACGATAATAATGGCGCATGTGATTCTAGATGAGGATGAGGAGGAAGAGGAACTGAAGGAGGAGGATGAGGCGGACGAGGAGGAACATGCGCACGATGATGATGCTGCTACTGATGATGATGATGATGATGATGATGATGATGATGATGATGATGATGATGATGATGAAAAGGCTGATGATGATGAGGAGGAGGATAAGGAGGAGGAGGAGGAGGGGGTGGACGGTTGTAGCGATGATGATGGTGATGATGAGCATGATGATGATGATGACGATGATGTTGTTGTTGTTGATGATGATGATGATGATGCGTATGACGATGTAAATGATGATGATGATGATGACGATGATGGGTGCTGGTGATGATGTCGATGATGTTGATGATGGTGGTGATGATGATGTCGATGATGCGGACGCTGCTGCTGATGCTGATGATGATGACGATGATGATGCCGCTGCTGCTGATACTGCTGCTGTTGCTGCTGATGATGATGAGGAGGATGAGGATGATGATGATGACGACGATGGTGATGTTGTTGATGCTGATGATGATGAGGATGCTGATGCTGCTGATAATGATGATGATGATGATGATGATGATGATGATGATGATGATGATGATGATGCTGATGATGTTGATGGTGGTGGTGGTGGTGATGATGATGATGATGATGATGATGATGATGATGATGATGATGACCAGTGCGTTTCCACGGAAAATCTTGGATTTCCGCCGCCGAGCGAGGCGGCACCGGCCGCATCTTGGGGAGGGCCCCCCCCGATCCATGGATTTGGCGACCGCGCGCCAAATCCATGGATCGCTAATTCATGTTTGCGCGCCCCCGACTGAGGCAGGGTTCAGGGAGCGAGCCCCGCTCGAGGCTCACATTTTCCCCCCTGCAGGGGCCGTCCAGGGCGATTTGCCTCCCACCTTTGAGGCGCCCCCCCGTCGAATCGAGAGGTCCGGGGCGGACGTGAGCGGGGGGAGACTGAGAAAGAGAGGGGGGACTACGAGAGACCTGCTGCGTGCAGCCATCTTCGGCCCCGTCGCTCAGCGCGTTCCTCGGCACATGGTCGCTCCTGGCACCAGGAAGCCAGCTGGATGCAGCTGGTCCCCCCCTCCCTCTTTGCTATCTCCCTCTTTCGTCCGCCCAGAGTCGCAGGTGTTTCTCGCTCCTATCTCCGATTTGCCCCCCCCTACTTAAAACCTACCTTGAAGGGAAGACGGTGATCTGCGTGGAACAGTGGTGTTGGTTGTTTGGGTTTTTCTTTTTGGAACATCCGGAGGGGGAAATTCGGACGCACCCATGTCGATGGTGGACGACCTCCATCGTGCATCCTCGAGCTGAGCCCCGACTCATTTGTCCAGTCGCAGGTCCCACCAAGTCGGGGATTGGGCTCGCCATACCTCCTGTCCGAGGCCAGGATGTGAACACATCCGCCGCCTGTGGAGCCGATTTTCCTGGACCCCAGAAGTCGGTGGACGTGGCCATGTGCTGGCCCCCCTTGTGGCCCTACAACTTCCATACCCACCGCCCGAAGGGGTCCTGGGGCATCAGTTCCCCAGGCGGTGGATATGTCTGGCGGTGCCCACTGAGGGGGGTGCCGCGAGGGGGGCGGCCCTCTGAACAGGCGGAGGGTCTCGTCAGAAGGCCCTGGAGGCGTCCAGGAGTGCTTCCATGCGGGCGGGCTCCCTTAGAAGCCCCGCCCGCTTCTTGGAAGTCCTCCCCCCGTGCGCCTCCCCTGGGATCCGAGGTGGCAGACAATTCGTAACATCGCAGAGCATCGCGCTCGGAGCCCTGGCCCCCATCTTTCGGCGCCACGTTTCGAGACGGATGGACCCGTGAGGGTCCCGGGGCCCGAATCCGTGCGAAAGCGCCCGAACATACTGCGTCGCCAGGATCTGAGGGACCCCCTCCGGGAGCGTCGCATCCTGGCCTCGCGCCTCATCCCGCTCCTCGCCACCTGCTGCCGAGGGGTGCAGCAGTGGCGACAGCAGGAGCCTGCGACGTCCCCCGCGGCCGGCGGCTGCGGTCGCTCGCGGCTGCAGCGACGGCGCCGCAGGTGGAGATCAACGGCGGGGCGCAGTTCCGGAGGCTGATGTACGAGGTCGAGGTCTTCCTGAGGCGGCCAGCTTCGGATCGGGGTTCGAGGTTCGGGGTTTTCGGACCTTCTCGTCGGGGTTCCTGGAGCTTCTCCTGTCTCGGGATGCGGTCCCGCAGCTGCGCCTCGCCGAGAGCGTTCTGGGGGTGCCCGGGGCGTCCCGAGCGGCCGCGGGAGGCTTGAGCCGTGACCCGAAAGTCAGACCTCCTCGTGTCTTGAGGAGGGTCACGACGGACAGCTTCTGGCCCTCTTGTGCGTCCTGGGGCCCCCATGCAGGGCCCCGGGGCTTGCAGGGGTGAGCAGCGAGCCCCAGGGAGGGAGTCGAGACCTCAGTGGGTCCGTGTTCCAATCGTCCAGCGCCCCGATCTGTGGGATGCGTGGGCCCCAGATCTCTGGACCCCTGCCCTGGGGCCTCCGCCTGGCATCCCAAGGCCAAAAGTGGGGTCAAATCGGCCGCCTCCACTTTCGTGTGGCGCCAGATGCCTGGGTCAGGAAGACAATTATCGGGTTGGGAGGATGGGGTTGGGAAAAAGCAAGCATCCTTGCACGTAGGCGGCCGAAGGTATCGTTCCTTGCGTCCGGATCCTATTGCTCATATCCTTTATCCTCCCAACCCTTTCCCCCTAACATTAAATTGTTTTCCTCACTGGGGTGGTGGTGGAACATCGCGACGTGGAGGCTCGTGCATCGGGCCGGGCAGGCTGGGGGAGGCTCCCGTGCGCGCGGCGGCCAGACTTTGGAGAGATGCGGCGGCTCGCGTGCTCCCTGCCCTTCGCTTCCCTCCCCCTCCTTCCAAATATGCTGAAGGCGGGCTTGGTCCTCCACAGGAGGAATATTCAAAATAGTCAAACAGTAGCCGGGGGACGACCTGTTGTGTTTTTGACTATGTTTGAATATTTTCAACTCTTATTCAATTGTTGGGAAGAAATCCGCCTGTAGGAGGACATGCCCGACTTAAGAATATGTGCAGGAGAAGAGAGACAAGCCATGACGTCGCGGGTCTGGCTCCGCGCCCCGCGCGCCGCGCCTTTCGCCAGACCCGCCGCGGTGGCGCGCGAAGGGTTGGCCGTGCGCCTGCCGGTCCCTCAGCGAGTTGGCGTCTCCGTCGGTGTGCGTTCCGGGCGCTCGGGGCCAAAGGTCTGCGCTCGGGCCCTTGCCGGATGCGGGCCCGGGGGGCGGTTTGCGCTTCGGGCCACAAAGGCCGCGGAGCACAGAGTCCGCATGGCATTGTCAACACCACCACTTGTTGTTTGGTCGGGCCCACCGACCATCCTTAACCTCCCACCGTATTTGTTTACTTTCCCCAAACAGTGCTTGCACTGAGGGGATCTTGCGTGTCTTAACCATCTGGGGACCAGTGCCGGCTGTTCGTCGCAGTGCCGCCCCGTCGCCGCCTCTTCGCCGCCCGTCGCCTGAGCCCCAGTCCCGGCTTTTCTCGGCGGTGCCGCCCGTCGCCGCCCCGTCGCCGCCCCGTCCCCGCCCCGTCGCCGCCCAGATAGATTCCACTACATAGCTTGCACCACATAGATTGCACCACGTAGCCTGCACTACATAGATTCTCCCTTCTGCAGAGTACAAATAGATTCTCCCCCCCCGGTGTTATCCGCACCCTCTTTCGTATGGAGATTTTCATATGACTCTGCCCCATCGTCCATCCTACAAGTTGATTCGTACCAGCCCAGGCAGGCTGGTATCTACACACCCCGTCATCCCCAGCAACAAAAATTATGCGCGCACGCGTTTTTCTCAAATCATCAGGTTTCAATAATTCCATGCAGACGATGGGACGAAGCGCGCACACGCGCTTCGTCGCGGGCGCGTGCCGAAATCATTCCAAGACATTTTAGCTTCCGTGAGGATTTCAAAATCGATCGTCCAAACAACATTCCAAACATATGGTTTTGCAACACGCCTTTGTCGGTAAAACGCTTGCGCGTGCGCTCTTGCGAATCCGTAAGAAAACCATTAAACAAAGAAAAACCATCACCTGCTACCAAAAGGGCTTCGCGCGCGCATGTCGAAATCGTTCGAACGCCCTTGCGCGCGCGCTGTCGCGAAAATCCTTAGCATCAAATGAGACTAAGTGCACACGCGCGCGCGTCGGCCGCGCGCGCATGCCGAAATCAGTCAAACAACCCTAGATTTCGCAAGAATTTACAACCGAGAGCCCCGAGACCAGACAAAACATATAGTTTCGCAACATCATTTGTCCAACAACTGGCGTTCGCTCTCTGGCGAATCGTATAAAAAAACCATAAGGTGGTTGCTTCAACATTTTCATTGAATTCTGCCAAACGGGCCTCTCTCGCCGCATGCCGAAATCATTCGAACGCCCTTGCGCGCGTATTGGGGGGGCACGACCCGTGTCAAATCATACCATGCGGCCACTCTCGCGCGTCGGCTGCGCGCGCACTTT
>CAUYUJ010018498.1:17500-30000 GCA_963575745.1 Prorocentrum cordatum
TGGGCTTCTTAAGAATTTTAGCACCGCGCATCATAAAATCACACGAATCGCACCGTAGGTCCTCGAAAAACACCTGCACGACTTTTCAAAATTTCTACCCGCGCGCGCTGTCCGAATCCTAAAAAAACCAATGGTTTTCCAACATTTATGTTACATGAGCTCGCGCGAGCTACTTTCGCACGCTCTTGCAACGGGGTTCGCGCGCCTGCCAGGGGCCACAATCCCTTGCGGTTGCGCCATAGGTTGCGCCCTCGGCCGCCGAGAATAAAACGATCATCGGGACAACGATCGGGACAACCACAACCATCAGGACAACCATCGGGACAACCATCGAGACAACCATCGGGACAACCATATCCTCTCTCTCTTGTGTATTCCCACATCCCTCAGGAATTTGCCCTAAAGATGTGATCAACTATCTTGTGAGTACGTATCATGTGTATCATGTGTATCATGTACCATATGCATCATATGCAACAGATGTTCTGTGGAAGGCTTAACAACTTCTGTGGGTTAACAAGGCTTAACAACTTCTGTGGGTGTACGAACGTAGGCTTAACAACTTCTGTGGGTGTGTACTCCACGCCAGTGTAGTAGCCACGGTCGTCCGCAGGCCACGAAGTGAAGTGTCCGAACGTCATAGGGCGGGAAGCTGGGTGTGGGTGGTGGCGAAGAGTCGTGTGGATATTTGGTAGAGCTTGCACTGCCCCCCCACAAAGTGGGGGTATTGGCTGGCGTCGCATGAAAACCCTGGCACTGGTGAGAACACTGAGCGTTCGGGTAAAGTGATTGTTGTTGTTGTTGCTGTTGCTGTTGCTGTTGCTGTTGCTGCTGCTGTTGCTGTTGCTGTTGCTGCTGTTGTTGCTGTTGCCCTTTCATTTCTGAAGAAGAATTAGTGTTGATCCCCCCACCGGTGCATACTGCTTTTTCTCAATCAAACTGTGCCCCTCGACGCTCGCACCTTTTTTTTTTGACAGGGGCAGTCTTGACTCTCAAAAAACAGTGCCCCTGGCCCCCGGGTTACAACAACAACGGCTCCCGCGTTAGACCTCCTCACAATTTAGCCAGGACCCCCGCTCCCGCCCGAGACTTCCTCGCATTTTATTGAGGAATCGCGCTCTCGGTTGGGATTTCCTTCCAGTTTATTTAGGAATGGTTCCCCCGGCGCTCTCAAGCGCCGCGCTCCCGACACCCAGGCACCCAGGAGTCGCGCTCACGCTTAGGATTCCCTCACAGGTTACCTAGGAATCGGGATCTCGCTGCCCTTCGCGGCCCCGTTGCAGCCCTTCGTGGCCCCCTCGCTTTGTTTCGTGGCCCCGTTGCAGCCCCTCGTGGCCTCCTCGCTGCCCTTCGTGGCCCGTTGCAGCCCTTCGTGGCCCCCTCGCTTTGTTTCGTGGTCCCGTTGCAGCCCTTCGTGGCCCCCTCGCTGCCTTTCGTGCCTCCGTTGCAGCCCTTCGTGGCCCCGTTGCTGCCCTCAGTGGCCCCGTCATTGCCCTCCGCGGCCCAACATACGTATGCCTTTCGTGGCCCCCGCTCGTTCGCGCCCGTAGTGGCCCCCGCTCGTTCGCAGCCCTTCGTGGCCCCCTCGCTCCCCTTCGTGGCCCCGTTGCAGCCCTTCGTGGCCACCTCGCTGCCCTTCGTGGCCCCATATATGTATGCGCTTCGTGGCCCCCGCTCGTTCGCGCCCGTGCTGGCCCCATCTGCATGCCCTTCGTGACCCCGCTGTCGCCCTTCGTGGCCCCCTCGCTGCCCTTCGTGGCCCCGTTGCTGCCTTCAGTGGCCCCGTCCTTGCCCTCCGCGGCCCAACATACGTATGCCCTTCGTGGCCCCCGCTCGTTCGCGCCCGTTGTGGCCCCATGTGCATGCCCTTCGTGGCCCCGCTGTCGCCGTTTGTGGCCCCCTCATTGTCCTACGTTGCCCAGTTGCTACTCTCAGTGGCCCCATCGTTGCCTTCTGTGGCCCCACATTATCTGCCCTTCGTGGCCCCCCCTCGTTCGCGCTCTTCGTGGCCCCATACGCATTCCCTTCGTGTCCCCGCTGTCGCCCTTCGTGGCCTACTTCGTGTCCTTCGTGGCCCTGCTGTCGTTCTCTCTCGCTCTCGCTTTCGCTCGTCGTCGTCGCCGTCGTCGTCGTCGACGTCGTCCTCGTCGTCGTGGTCGGTCCCCTGTCCGTCCCTCTTGGGGTCGGGTCGACGGTTCGCAGTCGCCCCGCCGATCAGCGCTGCCGCTGGCCAGGCCGACGGTCCGCGGCCGCCCCGCCGCTTGCCGGGGCCCGGCCTGCAGGGAAGAAAGTTATACCCCCCAAAAGGGGTTCGATCGAAGACGAAGAAGTCGGGTATCGAGGTTTTGGGAAATACGCGTTATTGGACACTCGAGCAGATAAGGGCGAACAGTCTTGAAATGATTGTTGTTGTTGTTGTTGTTGTCGTTGCTGTCGTCGTCGTTAGTGTTGTTGTTGTTGTTGTTGTTGTTGTTGTTGTTGTCGTCGTGGATCGTCGTCGTCGTTGTTGTTGTTGTGATTATTGTGGTTGTTGTGGTTTCTATGTTTGTTTTGTTGTTGTGGCTGTTTACTGTTTGTTGCTTGCTGTTTGTTGCCTGTTGACTGCTGTTTGTTGTTTGTTGTCGTCGTCCCCCCCGTGGCCCACCCTCGACCCAGCCTCGGCCCACCCGCGACCCATCCCTGACACATCCCGCGACCCACCCACATTGCTTGAATGAAAAAACTGACGCCTGCGAAGAGTTCGTTGTTTGATTTGCAGGAGTTGAGCGCCTGCTGCGGTCTTTCTCAGAGCTTCGCAGGCTGCCGACGTCCCCGCCGCCCCCTCACTGTTATCCGCAACTGCGGGGTGCTACCTTATTTTCAGAAGTTGCACAGAATGAGGGCGGGTAGTTTTATACATGGGGCTCTCGCCTCGGCGTGGCGCACACTCGTCTGAACAAGTCCAACTATTACGCGGAGGGGGGCGGGTGGTTTTCAAGTGGGAGCTCTCGCCTTCATTACCTGTGCAGCTGTGTATATATATATATATATACATATATATATATGTATGTATGTTACCTCCTCTCGCAGAACACCTCCTCTCGCGTGTTACCTCTCCACATGTAAAAACTTTTGCAGCAGTCGCACGGATGAATGGCGGCTCCTTTCCAAAACAGGGTTCTCTTTAGAGACCGTGTTCGACATTATGGGAACAACTACAATCTGTGCGATGGTTGCACGGGGGAAGAACAGCCCTTTTTTTAAACGGTGCTGTCGCTAGGCAGTCGTTCTACTTGTTTGTGCCATTTTGTTCTTCAGTCTGTCACTCGAAGGCTGGATGGCAGTCTTGTTGTGGATGTCATCCCGCATGAATATTGCGGGCCCATGGGTGCGCTGGTCTCTTAAGGAGGGGCGCCTCACGCAGTGAAATAGATTACTCCTAGGCACCAGCGAGGGAAGATCTTGTGACGGAAGGGTGATTTGCAGTATCGTTGATGCATCGCGGGCTGGCCTTTGCTCTCCTCATCCCCCTCCGCCCGCCCCCGCTCCCCTCCCGTGAGATCTGGGCGCTTTCCCTGGGCCTCGCGCCCCGGGGCTCTCGCGGATCGATCTGGCTGCCGGAGGGCCGCAGGACGGTTGGGCGTAGGGCTTTCTGGTTGCGACCTTTTCACGATGTTGTAAGTTTTTCGCGACGGAGGACCTTCGTGTTTTCCCTTCTCCTTTACCTCCTCCCTTCTCCCTCCTCTCGGGTCGCACGCAAGGGTGGGCGGATGTGGGGGGGGGTGCGACATCTGCTGCATGCGGCTGGTTTCGGCCCCGCCGCGCGGCGGTTTTCTCGATACATTGGCGCTCCCGGCGCCGGGAGGCGCCGGGAAAACCAGCTGTATTAGCTGATTTGCTACTCCCCCTTCCTATCCTGAGATGCTTGCTTTGGAGACTTTCCACGGGCCCACCCAACGGATCTGCTGGCTTCTCGTTGCACTCCTCTGGGTCGACTCTCGTGCGACTCCGGTGCGACTCGAGTCCACTTACGTTCGACGCAGCGTCGACGCATGAGTGGAGCGAGTGATTCCAGCTGCTCCAGGAGGAGGAGGAGGAGGAGGAGGAGGAGGAGGAGGAGGAGGAGGAGGAGGAGGTCCTCCCCTCCTCCCTCTCGCCAGCCGGGGCTGGTGCAGCCGGCCACGGCGGTGCAGTCGGGCTGAGACTCTGCTCCGCCTCGCTGCGGTATGCTGCGCGCACGCGGCGCCACCGGCTTCTGTGAGCGCAGTGACCGAGGATGCGGGCAAGGGCGAGGTCGAGACGGCAGTGCCGCCCTACAGTCGGCCTTGATTGGACAGGACACGCGAGAGGACGCAAGACCCTTTCGAGGGCCACATCGCCACAGGAACGCAGGAGGCACGGGTCGCGAGACACAGGACACAAGGGTACCCTTGAGCTGGAAGGGTCGACCTACTAATCCGTGCCGACTGTAGACGCCGACTCCGTCTTCTCCGCCTTTCATCCCCTCGAGGTGGTGCACGAGCAGACCTGGCGCCTCGGGATGCAAACGCGGCGGCGTGGGCAGCCTTTCGCGCAGCGCCGCGCTGTGCTGGACGGAGCGGCCAGCCGCCAGCGCTGCGAGGCCAGCGAGGCAGTGGCTCGGCTGTTCGGCGAGACCGATGCCCTGCGGGGCGGTGCGGCGCTGGGCGCCCTCGGGCCCCCCACGGGGGATAACTGCCGTTCCGCTGGCGGCTGCTGCCCGTGGCGTGGATCCAGGCGGTCTCGCAGCCGCGCTGGACGGGCTCAGGAGGGCCCTCGCTGACATGGCAGCGGCGGCGCCCGCCGCGCCGCCGCCGCCGCCGACGGCCTCAGGGGGCCTCAGGCGGCGCCCGCCGCGCTGTTGGTCTACGTGGTCAGGGGGCGAGGCTTGTGTGCATGACCACGTCGTTTTCTGATTCCGATTCCGATTCCTATCTTGCCAGACTCTTGCCCCGGATTCTGCTGGGTCTGTGCCCTCCTCCTCTTCCTCCATGTTTCCTTACTCCTCCCTCTACCTCCTTCCTTTTCCGTCCCCTTTGTTGCACTTTGCGCCGTGTCGACGTGGCAGCGATCCCAGCGCGGGTGTCCAAGACTGAGCGCCGCCCCATACTGAACGATCTGCGGTATCTGGAAACGCCAATCGATCAATGTTGAGCGATCCACGCGGTGCCAGAAAGCACGGCCGAAGTCACGACACGAACTTGCCGTACACATTCGCGCATTGATCGCCGATAGGTGCCTGATGGCGCACCCCGTCTAGGAGCGTGTGGATTCGCGATCGGGGGCCGACCGCCGACTTATTGGTCATGCATCGCCGAAGCCAGCTCGTTGCTTCCCCCCCGGAGCAAGTACACCCCTGCCGGTCCCTATCAGAACCTCGTCTCTCCTCCTCATTGTGCTTTGCTCTCTGTCTCTCTTTTTCTGTCTCCTCCTTCCTCCGATGCTTGGCCCGGCCAGGTTTTCGGAGGCTGGCAACGAGATAAAAAACAAGGACGTGCTGCAGTCCTTTGGCATCTCGATGAGTTCCGTCACATGGAGAGAGGTGGTCCCCGACGGCCGCTCCGTGCTCCTCCTCCTCCTTCCTCCTCCTGCTCCCCTCCTCTTGTTCATCCTTTTTCTCCCTCTCGACCTGTGCACTTCCTCTCGCTTCTCCTACTGCCCCCCTTCCCTCTTCCCCCTTTCCCCATCTTCTCTGCTTCTCGCCCTCCCTCTCTACTGCCGCTGCTTCCTCTCTCCCCCGGCGCAAGTTACCCCATCGGCTTACGTCGATCCCAACAGCGTTAGGTTTGAAAACTGATTGGCGCTTGAAACAACGTAAGGTTGCCCTGCCGCGAAGACAACAAGGTACAACCACCATTGCGACCACAACAGACGAGCGAAGAGACTTTTATCAAGATGAACTACTCAGGAAATCATTATGTATCCCCTTACCCTCGTCCTTCGCCTTCTCGTGCTCGTCCTCATCTGCGTCTTCCTCCTCATACCCCCTTCTCCATTATGCCTCTTCCTGTCCGTCTTCTTCTCCCAGTCCCCATGCCCCTTCCTTTCCTGCTCCTTTAATCGGCCCTTCCATTCTCCCTTCATCTTCTATCCTCTTATTATTGATGTTCTTCTTCGTACTCTCTTTCCGCACTCTCTCTCTCTCTCACTCTCTGTCTCTGTCTCGCTGACGCTCTGCTGACCTGTCTCGGTCTGCCTGTCAGTCTATATGTCAATAGTTCTTTCTGTTTGTCTATCTAGCTATGCCAGTGTCTCTGCCTGTCTGTCTGCCTGTCTGCCTGTCTGTCTGTCCGCCTGTCTGTGCCTCTGTCAGTCGTTCGGTCTGCCTGTCTGTCTGTCTGTTACTCAGTTTCTCTCTCGCTCTCCCCCTCTCTCTTCCTCTTTTTCTCTCTCTTCCCTCTCTCCCGCTCTATCTCTCTCTGTACAGCCTGCTGCTCCCGTGCCTTGCCTCGGCCATGGCCCTGTGCCTGCCTCTGCTCCTTCCCGCCCCCTGTCTCCCTCGCTTCCTCCTCCTCAGCCTCCTCCTCTTCTTCTTCCTCCTCATCTTCCTCCTCCTCTTCTTCCTCCTCCTCTTCCTTCCTCACTTTCTTCACTTTCTTCTTCTCTTCGTCTTCTTCTTCTTCTTCTTTTCCCCCCTCGCCCTCTTATTTTATTATCTCACGGCCTTGGGCCCGTTCCGTCGCCGTGCCTGGCTTGTGGGTATGAATCTTATTTGATGTTCGCTGGGATCTCGGGGGAGGCTTCTCGGGGGCCTCTCGGAAGCAGTTCGGATGCCTCTTGTGGGCCGTCTGGGGGCCTCTTGGGCCCTCGTTTGGGACTCTCGGGGGCCTCTTGGGGCCTTTTGGGCGCCTCTTGGGGGGGCCTCTTGGGGGCCTCCTGGGCGCCTCTGGGGGCCTCCTGGGGGTCGGAAGGCTCAGATGTTCGGTTCGTCTTGTCCCTTTTGGGCGTCTTTCGGTGCCGTCCCGTCTTAGGGCGGTTTTGAGGGCCTCCAGGGCCGTCTGGAAGCGTCGGGAAGGCGAGAACCCCAAAGCCCTACAAACGCTGGCGAAACATAAATGACTTTGGCCTCTTGGGGCCCTAGAGGTCCCTGGAGGCTTATCTGGGCGTCTATGAGGCCTCCTGGGCCGTCTTTGGGCCATCTTGAGCGCCTTGGAGCGATCGTTCGGCGACTCAGGGCCCTCGTGGACCGTCTTGGGGGCTTCTTTGTGCCCTCTTGGCCCGTCCTGGGGCCCTCTTGGGTCCGAAGCAGTCATGCGACAAGACGCGGGGGAACCGCGGGCCGCCCCGGAAGCTTGGGCCCGGGGGGGCTCCGAACCCTTTTAGTAACTCCTCAGGAGCGAGGGCTGAGGCTCGGAGAGGCAGTGGAAGGACTTGAGGACACGCCCACTCCCTGCCCAGCGGCACGGTGGCGGATTCTTCTCCTCCTCCTCCTCCTCCTCCTCCTCCTCCTCCTCCTCCTCCTCCTCCTCCTCCGCTGGAGGCCGTCCGCGGCAGGCACATGGGGGGGGATCCCTGCCTCAGGTGGTGGTGAAGCTGCTGAACCACAACGCCCACCTGCCGCTGCAGAGGCCAGGGGCGGGGCTGCCCACGACCTGATCTCGACCCGATCCGACCCCCAGGCTGCGAGCTCTGGCCTCGATCCGATCCGATTCTGCACGAGCTGGCCCCCTCCACCCTGATATCCTGTCCTTGTGGAGACATCACGGCGGAGGGTCTTCGCTCGTGTTCGGCCTCGGGGGGTCCTCAGCGGGCCCCGGGACCGTCAAGAACCGGCTCGGGATGAAACGCTGGTCTTGGGGAAGGGTTCCAGACCTGTGAGGAGTCGGAGCCGCGTTGCGAACAAGTCGCGACGTGAGGCGTCTGGATCGTGAAACAAATCCGGAACACTCCGATTTAGATGCGGCTCCGCGCCGGTGCGAGCGCGGCCCGGTCCGCTTCCAGTGCAGCTCGGGCCTGCCAGGGGGGCGTCCGAGGAGTGAGCTTGGTCTGTTTCCCAGGCGGGGGGCGCGCGCGGCAAACGGAGGGGAGGCAGGGCGTCTGACGGGTGCGCGTGTGCGTGTGCGTGTGCGCGTGTGCGTGTGCGCGTGTGCGTGTGTGCGCGTGTGCGTGTGTGCGCGTGTGCGTGTGTGCATGTGTGCGCGTGTGTGTGTGTGTGTGTGTGTGTTTGCATCTCGAAGACGCTTGCGATGAACTGCCGCCGCCCCCTGCGTGTTGGAACCGTCTGTGCTGGGCATTGGGCCATCTGGCCAAAATCCTTGACTGAGTATTCCCCCAGTCGATGTGGAAATCTTCGGGGGAGCACATGGGGGGAAGGCGAGAGATACTATTAATACGACTAAGAAGCCGATGAATGCGAATACTATCGAATACGAATAATGCGACGACTACTACTGCTACTACTACTACTACTACGACTACTACTACTACTACTACTACTACTACTACTACTACTACCACCACACCACCACCACCACCACCACCACCACCACCACCACCACCACCACCACCACCACCACTACTACTACTACTACTACTACTACTACTACTACTACTACTACTACTACTACTACTACTACTACAACTACGACTACTACTACTACTACTACTACTACTACTACTACTACCACTGCTACTTCTTCTTATTCTTATTCTTCTTCTACTACTACTACTATTACGACTACAACTACTGTTGCCCCTACTACTACTACTACTACTACTACTACTACTACTACTTCTACTACTACTACTACTACTACTACTACTACTACTACTACTACTACTACTACTACGACTACTATTGTTAATGGTAGTAGTAAACGAATACTAACCACACTACTACCAGTAAGACGTTCACCACTGATACTGAATGATAATAATGCGACTGCTAATCATAATATGAAGTAGCAGGCTGATACGTATTTAAGTAACATTATTTATGCTCAAACTATTACAACTACCGAACCATTATATATACGAGGACTACTAGCAACACTCAACATGCTCATGACATGTACTACTATACTTTCAATGTGCATAAGAAGGCGAACCATCATACGACTAATAGCACGGGCAATCATAATCTGATGCATAACACCACGAATGATGTTGACAGGACTCGGGCAAAGTATAACAGACATAATAATAGGGGGAGGAGGAGGAGGAGGAGGAGGAGGAGGAGGAGGAGGAGGAGGAGGAGGCGGCCTCTTGGAGTCGCGTGGGGCCTCCTGGAAGCTTCCGGGGGCCTCTTGGGCCTCTGGGGGCCTCTTGTTGGGGTTCTCCTGGGCAGTTCCAGGGCCTTCTTGGCCCGTCGGGCGCCCTCGGAGGCCGCCATCAGTGCATTGCAGGGAAGGAGATGACATGGGCATCGTTGCGTGGACCGCGCGGGGCTGTGGCGCGCCAAGTGGGGGATGGATAGCGAGGCCGCATTTTGGCCCCTCAGAACCCAGATCCGAGACCTCGTGATTTTCCCCACGTCGCGCACCCTCTGGAGGTGTCGACCCCTTCCCCAGGAGCGGCTTCTCGTCCCGAGTCGTGTCTTGGCTGTCCCGAGACCCGGTGAGGTCCGACATCCTCGTCGTGTTTTGTCGCGACGCGGGGGGCCCCCAGAAGGCTCCCCCGCCCTCTCTCCCAGTGCTCCCTATCGGCAACGTATCGGTAAGTCGGGCCCGTCCCTCTACAGGAGGAATATTCAGAAATAGTAAAAAAATAGCCAGGGGACCATGTTATGATTTTTCAGTTGTTGCAATTTTGGAATATTTTTTGATTTTTCATTTTTTGTCAAAACTCCCCCTGTCGGGGGACACGCCCGACTTGAACGTATCGCCGATTCCAGGTCGACGTCTCCTCCCGAGTTGGTCCCCCACGACGTTGCCCCTGCAATCTGGGGAGAGAGGGCAGTCCTCGGCAGATTCGGGGCCCTCGAGGGGCCATGAGCTCTCACGCTGCCTGCGCTCACCCCTTGCTTGTGCCGCCGGGCTCGAGACCTGACATCTCTGCGCGCGTGTGGGTACGTTCTGCGCCATGTCGACGGCCCGCATTTTCCCAGCGCTGGCCTCGCAGCCCTGCTTTCGCACGACGGGTCGCGCACGGATCCCTGATTTTCGCAATCTTCACAGCGGCGGGGGGCGTGGATGCAGCTGAGAACACAGTCGGTGACTGCCCCCCCCCCTCCCCCCCGCCTACAGACGCATTCAGTATGTCGGCGAGCGCGTGAAGTGGTTCTTCATGCAGCAGAAGGACTCTCTCTCTCTATCCATCTCTCTCTCGCTCTCCCTCTCTATCCTTTCTTACCCTCCTGTTCATAGATGCTTACTGATCCTGAATCTGAGACCCTAGAGACTATGTCCCCCCCGACCGAAAACATGAACCTCCCAGATTCCTGACCCGTGGGGCCCTCTCGGACGCCCTTGCAGGGGGCTCCCTAGACCTTCCGGGCCTCCTCTGGACGCCCCCGGCCGGGCGGCCAAGCGACCCCGCGAGAGCCCCGAGCGGCCCCAGCCGCCCGAAGATGGCCCAAATGATACCCCCAAGAGGCCAAGACCTTCTGGAGGGGTTTTGCTTTCGTGTGCGATTTTTGGGTGCTGGGCTCGTCGGTCCTCTGGGCGTCCGAGACTGCCGCAGCTTCCCGAAAGCAGTCCCAGAACGACCCCGAAGGGAGCTGCAAGAAGACGGCCCAGTGGGGCCCAGAGGTGGCACGAAGAGAGCCCCATGGCGGCCCAAGATGGCTCCACGACGCGCCGCGAAGCACTCCAAGTCGAAGCCCCGTCGTTGAGGGAGCCCGTGGTTCGCAGCGAGGTGGTCTGAGGAAGCCCACGGATGCCCCCCGAAAAGCGCCCAGGAGGCTTCCAGAGGCCGCCAAGAAGCCCTTCGCAAGTTTTCGTGGGCCCCCCAAGAGGCTATCCCAGGAGGCACCTCTGCAACCAGAAAAACTGAGGAGGGCGGGGAAGGGTTTGTAGGGTAGGGCGAGGACGAGGAAGAGGAAGGGGAAATATGAGTGAAGGACAAGGGAACGCTTTCTTGTGACTACGGCGACGAAAACGGCACGAAGGCGCGGTGCATGGTGCGAAGCGTCATTGCAGTCTCTCTCTCTCTCTATTTCTCTTTCTCTTGCTCTGTCTCTTTCTCTTTCTGTCGTTCTTTCTTTCTCTTTCTCTCTCTGTATAACGTATGCATGTATGTTGATAGAATGAGGCTTACCAGAAAGGGTCTTGTCGTCGAGGGATCGAAAGAGTTGTCATCTCCCTCGGCGGAAGGCCGGCGGAGGGCGGCGGAAGCAGAATGAGGGTGGATCCGCAGGCAGACGTTGGCCAGGCAGACGTTGGCGGAAGGCTGGCGGTAGCCAGCGGACGTAAACTTTGTTCTCCAAGAGATGCATGCTTCGTTGTTGTGATCAAGGTTCCTGGCACCCGCCATCTATGTATGTTTACGTTTGGCTGTAGCAACACAGAATCATTCGCCGATGCATTGAAACGGATCCGCCCAACGAGGCCCGACCATGGAGGCGGAGTCGTGGGCGTCCAGGGACGGCCCAAGGCAACCCAACATGGCCCTGAGACAGCAGAAGAGGGCCAAATACGGCCCCAAGAGGCCCCGAAGAGATCCCCAAGACGGTCAAGTCGGGCCAAAGACATGCTGTTTTGAAAATGTGGGTCTCGACTCGCGCCACGCACATCGCACATGCTCGACTCGCGCCACGCCATTACACGGATGGAGGAGGGGATGTCAATATGCGGTCATCGCCCCGGCCCGGCGCCGCTCACATACGTTCTATACCGATGCACCAGTTGTAAGGAAGGCGCCCAGGTCGCTGTCAAAATGTCGCCCACGCCCTGGTGCCGACAGGCTCCCACGACGGCCTGGCGGGGCCCGAAGAGGATCCCCATCATGCCCCGAAGAGATACACATCATCGATTCCCAACATGATTTTGTACGATTTGCCAAACTCGCACTCCTTTTCTCGGTCCTCATAGCCTCCACGATGGCCCACGAGACCCCCAAGCTCGCTCCGATATGGCCCACAAGGCACCACAGAACGCCCCAAGAGGGGCCAATGAGGGGCCCAAGACGGCTGGAGAGGGGCCCACGATATCCCAAGAGGGCCCCAAGACGCCCCAAGAGGGCCCCTTGAGGGAGTCGAACAACCGTCCAAGACGGCCCAACAGGTCGCAACACTGGATTAGTAGGGCGACGGTCGTATCGTCAATATGTGCATTTGTACACAGATGTTCTGCACTCATAACTAATGTGTGTGTGTGTCTCTCTCTCTCTATGTTTGTTTCTAGCTCTCTCTCTCTCTCTCTTCCTGTCTCTATCGTTCTCGTAGTTTTTGTTGTTTCTCTCTCTCTCTCTCTTTCTAACTCTCTCTTTCTGTCTTCCACTCTCTCTCATTCTCTGTTTCTCTCTCTCTCTCTCTCTCTTTCGCTTTCTCCTGTCTCGTCCCTGTTACTAGACAAGACCATTCCCCTCTGAAAGTAAGAGCGTTTGCTCTCTCTCTCTCTCTCTTT
>CAUYUJ010018498.1:45000-70054 GCA_963575745.1 Prorocentrum cordatum
TGGCAGGGAATGAATATACCCCCGGAAAGGGGGTACGATCGAAGACGAAGAGGGCGGGTATCCAGGGTTTGGAATATGCATATTGAATGACACGCGAGCAGATAAGAGCGAACAGTCTTAAGATGATTGTTGAACTCTCATTCTTGAAGAATAATTATAGTTGATCCCCCCCACCGGTGCACATTGATTTTTTTCGATTGAAGTGCCACCCCCGGGGCTCGCACCTTGTTTGTTCTCAAGGAAAGTCTTCCTGCTCAAACTGTGCCCCTGCCCCCCGGGCTACAACAACAACGGCTCCCGCCTGAGACTTCCTCGATTTTTACTCAGGACCCCCGCTCCCGCCTGAGACTTCCGCGCAATTTACTCAGGAAAGGCGCTCCCGTCTGAGACTTCCTCGCAATGTAATCAAGACCCCCGCTCCCGCCTGAGACTTCCGTGCAATTTACGTGGGAACGGCGCTCCCGCCTGAGACTTCTTCGAATTTTACTCAGGACCCCCGCTCCTGCCTGACATTTCCGCGCAATTGACTCAGGAACGGCGCTCCCGCCTGAGACTTCCTCGCAATTTAGTGAGGACCCCCGCTCCCGCCTGAGACTTCTGTGCAATTTGCTCAGGAACGGCGCTCCCGCTTGAGACTTCCTCGCAACTTAGTCAGGGCCCCCGCTCCCGCCCGAGATTTCCTCACAATGTACTCAGGACTGCGCTCTCGCGTGCGACGTCCTCACAAATTATTCTGGAATTGCGTTTCGGCGCTCAGGAACCACGCACGCGCCAAGGACGCCTTCACAACGTGGTATCTTCCCTCTTCCTTCGTCCTTCCCCCTCCCCTTCCTCCCACTCTCCCTCGTTCTTCCCCTCCTCCTCTTGCAGGGCCCGCGCCAATTCCAATGGCGGGCAGAGAGATGTACGCCCCCGAAGGATTGTCCGCCCGTTCCGGTTTGCCCGTGCGTCTAAGCCCGCCGGCCCCAGCAAAGAGAAATAATCCCCCCGAAAGGGGTGTGATCGAAGACGAAGAGGGCGGGTTTCGAGGGTGTAGGGTATACGTGTTGAATGACTCGCGGGCAAGTAAGAGCGTACAGCCTTAAAGTGATTGTTGTTGTTGTTGTTGTTGTTGTTGTTGTCGTTGTCGTTGTCGTTGTCGTTGTCGTTGTTATTGTAATTGCTGCTGTTGTTGTTGAATATTCATTTCGAAAGAATAAGTATGGTTAATTTCTGGAAACGGTTCCGCGCGGTCTCGCCTCCACGCCGGCTAAATTTCCTTGAAAACGAGGCTCCCGCTCGAGCGTTGGCTTGAGCCCAAATGTGGGCCCTTGGAGGCCCAGCTACGACAACAGCGGCTCCCGCTCGGTACTTTCTGACAATTTAGCCCGACGCACTCTGGCCAGAGAGGCCCCCGAACTCGGGAACGGCGCTCTCGCTCGAGACTTCTTCGCAATTCAATGAAGTTGTCGGAGGCCCAGCCACGACGACAAGGGCTCCTGCTCGATACTTCCTCACGATTTACTCCGAGAGCTCCTGGCCAAGAAGGCCACCGAACTCAGGAACGGCGCTCTCGCTCGAGACTTCCCCGTAATGCAGGAAAGTTGGTGGAGGCCCGGACACGGCGATAAGGGCTCCCGTTCGATAGTTCTCCAGAGGTATTCCGTGAGCCCTTGGCCAGAGAGGCCCCCAAACTTATGAACTGCGCTCTCGCTCGAGATCTCTTCGCACTTCAGTCAGTGGCCGACAAGGAAGAGATTCCCCCCGCAAGGGGGTGCAATCGAAGACGAAGTGGGCGGGTATCGAGGGTTGGGGTATACGGAATGCAAGACACGCGTGCCAGTAAGAGCGAGCACTCTTAAAATGATTGTTGTGGCGTGGTTCCCCAGAGGTCTGGGCCCTTTTCCGAGCACCCGCTTTTCATCCCGAGTCGTTTCTTGACGGTCCCGCGGGGCTGGCGAAGGTCCTGGGGGGGCGGAAGAGGGGCTGCATCCCTCCGTCGTGTTTTTTTTTTTTTCCGCAGCGAGAGGATGTCAGGGCCTGGTCGTCTCCACGCTGGCTCTCTCTCTCTCTCTCTCTCTCTCTCTTTTTTTTTCGGGACCCCGCACCGTGGAACGCGCGCCTTTGGACTCGTCCCTCCTCGACGCGGCCGCGGCGCCTGCGCGGGCTCTTCGAAGGCTGTCAACGCTCTCGGGGGGTGCCTCGGGCCCCTGGGGCCCGCAGGAGCCAGAGGCCACATCAGGGGGGGGGTAGGCTCGGGGGGGAAGGTTCGAAGGTTCGAAGGTTCGCAGTTCCTCCACCTCCTCCTCCTTCTGCTCCTTCTTTTTTTCCACCTCCCCCTGCCCATCGTCCTCCTTCTCCTCCAGGCCTTCGTACGTTTCCGTCGGATCACGGTGGTCGTCCAGCCTCGGGATGCCTTCGGCAGCTGCGCCTCGTCGAGAGCGTTCCCGGGGTGCCCGCATCGTCCCGAACGGCCGCCAGAGAGTCGAGCTATGACCTGAATACAACGGGCAACATGCGGGGGGGAGGCTCAGGGGGGGGATGCGTTGACTCCCAGTCGCCCATTCATCGCCGATAGCGGCCCAATGGCCCACCCTTCCTGGGAGCGTGCGTCTTCCGTATCGCCCGCCTGTCGCCGATCCATCGGCGATGTATTCCCCATTCCAGGTTGATGCTTCCCCTCCTAAGTCGGTGCACCGCTCACGCCCCCCTCAAGATGCCGACTCACGGCGCGACATACATGTACTAGAGATGTGGCCGCCAGCATTTGGGGCGTTGTAGAAAGGGTTTCGCCTTCGAGGGTTGAGAGGCCGACGTCTCTTCCTCTCAGAAGGCTGGTGGAAGATGTCGGAGCTAAAACGAGCGCCGCTCCACCGGCGGAAGCTGGCGGAAGCTGGCGGACGCAGGCGGAAGTAAATAATTTGCCTCCGAAAGGTGGCATTTTTTGGGGATCCAGCGTTTCCGGAACCAGCCAATTTGGGGACCCCGAGCGGAGAGTGTGCGCAAGACCAAGAGGTTCGCGCGGTGTCAGACAGTTTGGCCCAGCCCAGGCCTTCGGCTTCTCGAGTCTTCAGTCTGTGACCCCGAAAGCTCCCGAACGCTTCCTCCGGGCTGGCTTCGCATCCCAGCTAATTCGGATGGCCTCGGGGTCCGACGCAGGCCCCCCAGCGGCCCATATTCAAGAAGAAACGGCCGCCACGACTGTTTCGCGGCAAAGGGTCTGAGGGGATGCGTAATTGTGAACGACTCCGTCCGCGATCTCTTCGCCAGACATCCGACGTTTTTTGCTGCTGTCGCTGTTGTTTTCAACCTGCGGCCCGCGGAACACGGGCTCGACACAAAGGGTGTTTTGGCGATTCCGTGTACGGCTTCCGTTTTGATTTCGTTTTGCAGCAGCGGCGGAACGAAGACAGTGCGAGGTAAAACGAAACAAGTACGAAAGCAGAAAACTATGTTTAGGTCAAGATCTGCCCAGAGCTCCCGACTACTGCTTCTTCTCACTGAGAAAGTTAGGATTTAGCGTCGGCCCAGCTCGTGGTTCCTCCGCAACCAGGGACGACGCTGTTCGCGATTTTTCCTTGGTTCCCTCGCGGTCCCGCGATTCCTGCGTGATGCCTACGATCGGCGGCGAGCGTGAGGGGGAAGTGAGAAGGAGACGGCCTTCTCAGAAGGCGGCGGGGCTTCTCAGAAACACTCATGCCTTCCGAGAAGGTCTTTGCGTCTTCGGGGAAGGCTGAGACAACTTTATCAGACGGCCAGGGGACTTCCGAACCTTCCATGCCCGCCCCTTTGCACTTCCCCCCCCGGGCTGGCCGCCGATACGAGATCCCCTCGCGAAGAAGTCGACATCTTCGCGTTCTTCCTCCGTGGCTCCACCTGCGATGCTCCGTGTTTCCGCGGACACGCCCAAAGCCACCCTTGCCACCCCTGCCGCCCCGCCCTAGCACGCTCCACGCGACGTTCGCCAACCCGTGGGTCTTCCTCAAGAAGACCACGGCCTCGATCGGGGACCGCGGCCGTCTTCGTCGCCGCCGCCGCCGCCGTCGCCGTCGCCGTCGCCGTCGCCGTCGTCGTCGTCGTCGTCGTCGTCGTCGTCGTCGTCGTCGTCGTCGTCATCGTCGTCATCGTCGTCATCGTCGTCGCCGTCGTCGTCGCCGTCGTCGTCGTCATCGTCGTCGTCATCATCGTCGTTGTCGTCTTCGTCGTCGTTGTCGTCTTCGTCGTCGTCTAGGATGCATGGTCGAGGCCTTCGGGTGTTTCTGGCCTCTTGGGTCTCTTGAGGCCTCGAGAGGGCTATCAGGACCTCCAGGGATCTTTCGCCCCTGGAGACATCCAAGGGCCGGTCCAGGGGGGAGCAGAAGGAGGGCGACGGGATCGGGCAGTTTGCGGAATTATGAGGGGCGGGAGAGAAGGTCCAGGGTGTCCGCGGTTTTGTCGGTCAGCTGCGTCGCAGTCGGTTCGCTTGGGTCGGTTGTCGTGTCGTTGCCGCGTCGTGGCGGCCTTCTGGGCTGCCCACGGCCAGTTTGTGTGGATCGGTTCCGATGTCTCCGTTGGTTCGTGCAGTCTTCGATTGTTACCGCCGCCGTGGACGGCCTTGTGAGTCGCCGAGGGCGAGGACAGGTGGGAGCGGGCAGGTGGAAGCGAGGCGGACAAGGAACGACGAGGAGGAGGAGGAGGAGGAGGAGGAACGAGGAGGAGGAGGAGGAGGAGGAGGAGGAAGAAGAGGAACGAGGAGGAGGGAGGAGGAGGGAGGAGGAGGAGGAGGAGGAGGAGGAGGAGGAGGAGGAGGAGGAGGAGGAGGCAGATGCTTGTGCAGATTCTCCTTCCCCCGAAGGCACGCTGCCGGAGCTTCCGGCTGCGCGGGCGGCTCCTCCGTGCACGAGGCGCGGCATTGTCGGGCTCCATCGATGGCCAAGAGTCAAGCGTGGTTTGCGCTCCACGTGCCCGCCTGAACATCGAGAGGCGGGGTCGCCGGTCTGTCTGGCATCGTATGGTGTCGGGCAAACACGAAGTCCATACGTCTGACGGTTTTTCTTACTGTGTGTATATATAATAATAATAATAAACCGATGCTTTTTGATTGAACAATCGCGGCTCTTTTTCTTAAACTTCGGATTCTGGGGCCTGTTATCGGGCCTGGGGACCATCACACACGGATCCAGACGCAGAACTACTCTGGGGAAGGGGTCGCGGGGTTGGTGGCCTCAAATGGAAAAAGTTAGATCCGAGAGCGTCTGGGAACATTGCGAGATGCGTCCTCGTGCGGGCATTCCAAATGTCTATGAAGAAATCCGCCAAGACCTTCTCCATATCATGATTGTGCATATTTTTCTTTGCCTTCTTCTATCCTGGCTCCTACCTCCTCCCTTCTCTCTCATCTCTTCTCCTTCGTCCGTCCTACCTCCTCCCTTGTCCCTCTTACCCGGTTGGAGTTCCTCCCTAATCCTCCTCCTCCTCCGCATCCTTCGCCCCTGACCAATATCTCTCTTCACCCCAGACATCCGACGCCGTTTTTTTTCGCAACGTGGCTCCCTAGAGGTCCGGGCCTAGTCCCTAGGACCAGCGAATCATCACGAACCGCTTGTCGACGGTCCTGGGGCCCACCGAGGGCCCTCGGAGGCCGACAATGAGCAAAGACCTTCCGTCGTGTTTTTTTCTTTTTCAAAACAAGAAGATGTCAGTGACCTCCTCCTTCTGCCCATCCTCCCCGTCGTCGTCGTCGTCGTCGTCGTCGTCGACGTCGTCGTCGTCACGTCGTCGTGGTCGTCATCGTGGTGGTCGTCGTTGTCGCCTTCGTCGTGGCGTCGTCGTCGCCGGCGTCGTCGTCGTCGTTATCAGGGGCAACGATTGGGGGGGATGGGCATAAGTAGGGGGGGATGCATCGACCCCCAATCGCCCATTGTACGCCGATAGGGGTCCGATAGCCCCAGCCTGCCCAGGAACATGCGGATTCACAATCGGGGGCCTATCGCCGATCTATCGGAGATGTATCGCCGATTCCAGCTCGATGCATCCCCCCCTATGCCAGTCCCCCCTTATCGTTGCCTCTCACGTTGTCACGTCGTCGTCGTCGTCGTCGTCGTCGTCGTCTTCGTCGTCACGTGTTCGACGTCGTCATGTCGTCGTCGTTGTCGTTGTCGTCGTCGTCGTCGCGTCGTCGTTACCGTCGTCATCGCCGTCGTCGTCGTCGCCACGTCGTCGTCATCGTCGTCGTCGTCACGTCGTCACGTCTTCGTCACGTCGGCGCCATCGTCGTCGTCGTCGTCGTCGTCGTCGTCGTCGTCGTCACGTCGTCGTCGTCGTCGTCACGTCGTCGTCAGGGTGGTCGGTATCGTGGTCGCCGCCGCCGTCGTCTTTGTCGTCGTCGTCTTCGTCGTCGGCGTCACATCGTTGCCTTGGTCCTTGTCGTCACGCCGTCGTCGTCGTCGTCGCCGCCGCCGTCGTCGCCGCCGTCGTCGTCGTCGTCGTCGTCGTCGTCGTCGTTGTCGTCGTCGTCGTCGTCGTCGCCGTCGTCGTCGTCGTCACGTCGCCGTCGTCGTCGTCGTCGTCGTGTTCGTCGTCGTCACGTCGTCTTCGTCGTCGATGTCGTCGTCGTCGTCGTCGTTGTCGTCGTCATTGACGTCGTCACATCGTCGTCGTCACGTCGTCGTCACGTCGTTGTTGTCGTCGTTGTCGTCCTGTCGTTGTCGCCGTCGTCGTCGTCGTCGTCGTCGTCGTCGTCGTCGTCGTCGTCGTCGTCGTCGTCACGTCGTGTTGTCGTCGTTGTCGTCGCGCCGTCGTCGTCACGTCGTCGTCATGTCGCCTTTGTCGTCATCGTCGTCACGTCGTCGTCGTCGTTATCACGTCGTCGCCGTCGTCACGTCGTCGTCGTCGTCGTCGTGACCACGCCGTCCTCGTCGCCACGTCGTTGTCGTCGTTATCAAAGTGTCGTCACGTCGCCGCCGTCGTCGTCGTCGTCGTCGTCGTCGTCGTCGTCGGCGACGTCGTCGTCGTTATGGTCGTCGTCCTCGTCGTCGTCGTGGCGTTGTCGTCGTCGTCGTCGACGTTGTTGTGTCGTCGTCACGTCGTTATCGTCGTCGTTGTCGTCACGTCGTCGTCGCGTCGTCGTCGTCGTCGTCAGCGTCACGGTCGTCGACGTCGTCGTTACGTCGTCGTTGTCGTCCTTGCCACGTCGTCGTCATGTCCTTGTCGTCGCCGTCACGTCATCGTCGTCGTCGTCACGTCGTCGTCGTCACGCCGTCGTCGTCGACACGTCGTCGTCGCTGCCGTCGTCGTCACGTCGTCGTCGTCATTATCGTCGTCGTCGTCGTCGTCGTCACGTCGTTTTCGTCGTCGTTGTCGTCGTCGTCGTCATTATCGTTGTTGTCGTCGTCGTCGTCACCGTCGTCGTCACCTTGTCGTCACGTCGTCGTCGTCGTCAAGTCGACGTCGTCGCCTCGTCGTCGTCGCCTCGGCGTCGTCGTCGTCGTCGTCGTCATCGTCGTCACGTCGTCGTCCTCGTCGTCGTTGTCGCCACGTCGTGGTCGTCGTTTTCGTGGGCGTTATCGTGTTCGTCGCCGTCTTCGGTTTTGTCGTCGTCGTCTTAGTCGTCGGCGTCACGTCGTCGTTGTCGTCATCATCGTCATCTTCTTCACGGCGTTTTCGTCGTCGTCGTCACATAATCGTCGTCGTCGTCACGTCGTCGTCGTCCTCATCGTCGTCGTCGTTACGTCGTCGTCGTCGTTGATATCGTCATCGTCGCTGTCGTCGTCACATCGTCGTCGTCACGTCGTCGTCACGTCGTCGTCGTCGTTGTCGTCACGTCGTTGTCGTCGTTGCCTGCGTTGTCGTCATCGTCGTCGTCGCCTCGTCGTCGTCGTCGTCGTCGTCGCGCTGTCGTCGTTACGTCGTCGTCGTTGTCGTCGACGTCGTCACGTCGTCGTCGTCGTCGTCATTATCACATCATCGTCGTTGTCACGGCGTTGTCGTCGTTATCACGTCGTCGTCGCCGTTGCCGTGATCGTCGTCCTCGTCGCCGTCATCGTCCTCGTCGTCGTCACGTTGTCGTCGTCGTTGTCGTTTGGTCGTCGTCGTCACGTCGTCGTCTTCGTCGTCGTCGTCGTCACGTCGTGGTCGTCGTCGTCGTCGCCACGTCGTCGTCATGTCGTCGTCGTCGCATCATCGTCGTCATTGTCACGTCGTCGTCGTCCTCGTCACGTCGTCGTCGTCATCGTGGTTGTCGTCACGTCGTCGTCGTCGTTGGCGTCGTCGTCGTCGTCGTCGTCGTCAGCACAACGTCGTCACGTCGTCGTCGTGGTTGTCGTCGCCTTCGTCTTTCATGTAGTTGTCCTCGTCAGCACAACGTCGTCATCGTCGCCTTCGCATCGTCATTATCGTCGTCGTCGTCACGTCGTCGTCGTCGTGTCGTGATGTCGTCGTCGTCGCATCGTCGTCGTCGTCACGTCGTCGTCGTCGTCATGTCGTCATCGCCGTCACGCCGTCTCGTCGTCGTTTTCGTCGTCACGTCGTCGTCGTCGTCGTCACGTCGTCGTCGTCTTCGTCGTGGCGTCGTCGTCGCCGGCGTCGTCATCGTGGTCGTAGTCGTCACGTTGTCGTTGTCGTCGTCGTCGTCGTCGCGCCGTTGTGGTCAGTGTCGTCGTCGTCGTCACGTCGTTGTCGGCGTCGTCTCGTCATCGTCGCCATCGTCGTGTCGTCGTCGTCGTCGTTTCGTCGTCGTCACGTAGGCGCTGTCGTCGTCGTCGTCGTCGTCACGTCGTCGTCGTCGTGATCGCCGTCACCTCAGCGTCACGTTGTCGACGTCATCGTCCTCGTCGTCGTCACGACGTCACGTCGTCGTTGTCGTCGTTTCGTCGTCGTCACGTCGTCGATGTCGTCATCGTCGTCGTCCCTTCGTCGTCGTCGTGGTCGTCGTCCCCTCGTCGTCACGTTGTCGCCGGCATCGTCGTCGTCGTCGTCACGACGTCACGTCGTCGGTGTCGTCGCCGTCGTCGTCGTCGTCGTCGTCGTATTCGTCGTCGTTGCTCTCGTCATCGTCGTCGTCGTCGTCGTCACGTCGTCATCACGTCGTTGCCGTCGTCGTCGTCGTCGTTTTCGTCAAGTCGTCGTTGTCGTCACGTCTTCATCAGGTCTTCGTCGTCTTCGTTGTCGTCGTCACGTCGTCGTCGTGGGCGTCGTCTTCACGTCGGCGTCGTCGTCGTCATCGTCGTCGCCGGCGTCGTCGTCGTCACATCGTCGTCGTCACGTCATCGTTGTCGTCACGTCGTCGTCGTCGTTGTCACGTTGTGGCTGTCGTTGTCGTCGTCGTCGTCGTCGTTGTCGTCGTCATGTCATCGTTGTCGTCGTCGTCGTCGTCGTGGTCGTCACGTCGTCGTCGGCGTCGTCGTCACGTCGTCGTCGTCGTCACGTCGTCGTCGTCGTCGTCACGCCGTCGTCGTCGTCGTTGTCGTCTTTATCTTCGTCGTTGTCTCGCTGTCGTCGTCTTCGTCGTCGCCGTCGCCGTTTTCGTCGTCGTGGCGTCGTTGTCGTCGTCACGTTGTCGTCGTCGTCGTCGTCGTCGTCGTGGTCAGTGTCGTCGTTATCGTCGTCGTCGTTGTCAGCGTCTGCGTAACGTCGCCGTCGTCGCCGTCGTCGACGTCGTCGTTGTCCTCGTCGTCGTTGTCACGTCTTCGTCGTCGTCTTCGTCGTCGTCGTTGTCGTCTCGTCGGCGTCACGTCGTCGTCGTCGTCGTCGTCGACGTTGTCACGTTCTCATCGTCGTGGTCGTCGTCGTCGTCGTGATGTCGTCGTCGTCGTCGTCGTCTTCACCGTGTCATTATGGTCGTCGTCGTCGCCTTCTCATTATCGTCGTCGAGGTCACGTCGTCGTCGTCGTCGTCGTCGTCACGTCGTGTCGCCGGCATCGTCGTCGTCGTCGGCGTCGGCGTCGTCGTCGTCGTTGTCGTCTCGTCGTCGTCGTCGTCGTTAACTTTTCTTGTCGTTATCGTCGTCGTTAACTTTTCTTGTCGTTATCGTCGTCGTCACGTCTTCTTCACGTCTTCGTCGTCTTCGTTGTCGTCGTCACGTCGTCGTCGTCGTCGTCGTCGTCACGTCGTCGTCGTCGCCGTCGTCGTCGTCATCGTCGTCACGTCGTCGTCGTTGTCATCGTCGTCACGTCGTGGTCGTCGTCGTCGTCTCGCCGTCGTCGTCACGTCCTCGTCCTCGTCCTCGTCGTCGTCGTCGCCGTCATCGTGGTCGTCGTGGTCGTCGTTGTCGTCGTCGCCGTCGTCGTCGTCACGTCGCCGTCGACGTCGTCATCACGTCGTCGTTGTCGTTGTCGTCCTTGTCGTCGTCGTCGTCGTTGTCGTCGTCGTCATGTCGTCACGTCGTCGTCGTCGCCGTCGTCTTCTTCGTCGTCGTCGTCGTCATCATGCCCCGTCCGTTCTTCCCCTTCGGCGCGGGGTGCCGCTGTCTCCTGCCTCCCTCCTGGCGGCTGGCGCGCCCGGCAGGACGAGATGGAGGAGGAGACGTTCGAGCTGCCGACGGAGGAGGACCCGTTCCCAGATATCCGACGCGCCGAGAGGATTGGAACGATTGGCTTTTGGCCGTTGCCTGGCCTCCAGGGGCCCTCGCGGGCCTCGTGTCCGTCAAAAAAGAGCTCCACGGAAAGCCGGCCCTAGGGAGGTGGTCCAGACCCCAGGGGCCCACGCCCCACGCATCGAAAACATTAGAGCGGCCAGACGGTTCTGAGGCTGGGGTGAATCTCTGCCCATCCCCTGGGAAGCCGATCTCACTGGACCTCGGGAGGCGGTGGATATGGACATATTTGGGCCCCCATGGGGCCTACATATTTCCATATTCAACGCTCCTGGGGTCGCAGGACATGGGTTCCCCAGGCTGTGTAGATGGAAAATCTCCGCCTCGCAACCCAGACACCCTCGCGTTGCGACACGACCGTCAGATCCAGGCGGAGCGACAAAAATCGCGACGGTCGGCTTTTTTGCACGTTGTCAGTATCTGGAGGCTGGTTTCCTGGCTCTCGGGCCGTCAGAAAACGACTCAGGATGAAGCGCTGGCCCCGGGGAAGGGGTCGAGATCCCCGGAGGCCCGTGTCGCGAAACAAACGTGCGACGTCGGAGGCGAGAGGGCGGCAGTTTTTTGTTGGCGCTCTCGGCCTCCCGCGAGCCCTTGCCTGGCATTGGGGCCCTGGGGCCGTCAGAATGGAGAAACCGGCCCCGAGGAAGCGGACCAGACCTCCAGGGGTCCACGTTGTGAACGTAATGGCAACGTCGGGGGTCTGCGGAGGGGTGGGGAGGTAGGGGGGAGGCAGGGCGCGCATACCGGTGGTATCGCGAGCAGAGAACTATTGCTTCCTTTTTGCTCATACATATGTGTATATCTACACACATATATATATATGTATATATAAGCATGCATCTATAATACCGGCTGGGTTCTTCTTTGTACTCTGTATGGGGATTTGTTTTCCCCCGTCTGATGCCTCCGTTTCTTCCTTCTCTTGCTCCCGCCTGCCCCTTTATTTACCACCGGCAGCCACGCTCACTCGTAATCAATCGCCCATACGCTCAGATGTTTTTAGCCACTCGCGCTCCGATTCACTCATACCCAAGCCTACTCATACCCAGACCCGCCTATTTCCAGCCTCGCTCGTTTTCAGACCCACTCGCCGCCAATACTCCAGACTCATATTTACTAGAACTCAAATTATTTTCAGTTTCATCTACAGGATGAGAGGAGGGCGACGAACACGGGTTATGACAAGACGAGACATATGATAATGACGATGGCTTCGTGACGGTACGCGCGCGGGACACCTTCGATTGGCCAGCCATGTTCGATCGTTATGGTTTTGACACTCTTGTGTGATGATCGCGATTATGTCGATCAAACCGCCTTGCGTGCAATGTCGGCGTTCGCTGGGGCTGCACAATCGACGCACGACGCATGTTAGATTTGTTGTGATTGTTGTCGTTGGCGTCATTTGTTTCCACAGCCAACCACATCGTGTGCGTCACACAACTCCGTTGGATGATGTGCGTCGCACAGGTACGACACGCATTACCCTCGTTATCCTTTTTATCGTCGCCCTCATCCTCTTCGTCTCTTCGTCCTCTTTCTGCTTCCATCCTTTGTATTGGTCCCTGTACACACTCATCTTTACTTGCGGCATCCTGGCTGGAGAATGGCCCAGGTCTGCGGCGACTTCACTCGCGAGGTAAGCCTTCCTTAGGCTGGCGCCTGATGCTCTTATAAGCTTGCAGGCGATCCAGCTTCCGAGTCATGAATCGCCCGCCCGCCATAGTCTACATCAGGACTGAGGCGACCTGACCCTCACGTCAAGTCGCGAATGACCTCGTAGCCTCAGTCGCTTCCAGGGCTCGTCCCCCGCCCTCGTGAGCGGAAAACATGTCCGTATCCACGGCCTCGCGTGCCGGGCTCCTGGGGCTGCGACCCTGTAGACACGGGGCGTTTTTTCGCGGATTCCCGGCGCGGGCTGTATCTTTGCGACCGCGTATCCATTGGATCGCGCCCCGGAATCCAGACCGCGAGGGCGTCTCGGGGCTCAAGAGACGGGGGTCAATGCAAAGGGGGTCAGCCAGAGCGCCCGATCGTGCAGGATCCTGCAGGGTCAGGGTCGCATTGACCCGGGCTCGGGTGCAGGATCCTGCAGGATCTTGCAGGATCCTTCGCGTTTGCCCAGGCTTGGGTGCAGGATCTTGTAGGATCTTGCGAGATTCTGCAAGCCTGACTGACCCGGGTCTGGATTGACCCAGGTCAGAAGATCTCCGAGCGTCGTTAGGGATACGCTCGCCGCTCGTGACTCTCCTCGTGGCCTGGCCTGCTGCCGACCATTCCAGCTGGCGCGCTCGGCCAGGAGACGAAGGCGCGCATCCCGAAGGAGCTGGAGAGCAGGACCGGCGGGCGGTTCTGGGACCCATGCCTCCCTCGCATCCGGCGCCGCGACTTTTTCGCGGCGTGCCCCCCCCCCTCCACCCCCAGATCTCTCGACCCTCTCGCGGGGGCCAGTCTGTTGTCATCTCTGACGTGCCCTCGTTACGAGATGTCCTCCCCCTCCAGATCTCTCGACCCTCGCGCGGGGGCCCGTCTGTCATCCCTGACGTCCCCTCGTTACGAGACATCACGACGGCAGTTTTTTGCCGATTTTCAGCCTCCAGAGGCCCTCAACGGGCTCCAGGACCGTCCCCCAGAAAAACGACTCGGGATGTCAAGCCCGTCCAGGGGAAGGGGTTCAGACCTCTGGGGGGCCATGTTGGTCCAGGGGAAGGGGTCCAGACCTCTGGGGAGCCACGTTGCCGAGGAGGTCACGACGGAGGATATGTCTGGGATCCCAGTCGACTTCTTGGTGGCCCCGGTGCCGAAACGGGGAGGCCACAGCTCAGGGTCGCACGGGGGATCTGACGGCCCGTCCTTCCCGAGGCGTCCGCAGGTCCATGCAGGTCTGTGGAGGTCTCCCGAGGCGTGCATCTGGAGGGCCGAAGAGGCGCACACGCCCTCTGGCAAGCCAGACATCCGAGATCTTCGATCTTCCAGGGGAGAGGAGGTGGATGCGGGAGCACGAGGAGGAGGAGGAGGAGGAGGAGGAGGAGGAGGAGGAGAAGGAGGAGAAGCAGGGGGAGGAGGAGGAGGAGGAGGAGGAGCAGGAGGAGCAGGAGGAGGAGGGGATGATGATGATGATGATGATGATGATGATGATGATGATGATGATGATGATGATGATGATGATGATGATGATGATGATGATGATGATGATGATGATGATGATGATGATGAGGATGATGATGAGGAGGAGGAGGAGGAGGAGGAGGAGGAGGAGGAGGGGAGGAGGAGAAGGTGAATGAGGAACATGAAGGAGGATGGGGATTGGGATAAGGAGGGGGAGGAAGAGGAGGAGAAGGAGGAGGAGGAGGAGGAGGAGGAGGAGGAGGAGGAGGAGGGGGAGGAGGGGAAGGAGGAGGAGGAGGTGGAGGAGGAAGATCCCCAGTTGGCTGTTCTGCCCTATGATGGTCCAGTGCGCCCGCACGGGCCGCCATGACACCGCACTTCGTGCCGCTGGCACGGGGCGCTCAAGATGTCTCACAGAGACCTCGAGACACTGCCCAGCCGACGCCACAGACCAGCCAGGGGATGTGCGGGAATATGCGGGAATGACGTCCACGGCTTTGTGAGCACGTTGGCGCCTTGAACGGCTCGCGGGGCGGCGGCGTGAGATCAGGCCACCTCTACCGGAGGAACGCCCCAGGGACAAGCCAGCCAAACACCAGAGGGCCAGACCGACCAGGGATGGAGGGCGGGGGCAGCTGGCGACGTAGCGGAGCGCCACCCTGCACCCGCAGACGGCTCAGACGGGGCAGCGGCCCGCGGAACGCCCTCCTGGGGCGCCCCGCCTCACGAGGCAGATCACAGCGCCCAGCATGGCTGACCCCGCACCTGGCACCAGTGCACCCGCTGTGGCTTCGCGCTCACGAAGTGCATGGTGACCGTCACCACTCGGAGCAAGGCCGACTGATTTATCGAGAGCCTCACTCGCTCTCAACTTCAGCCCGCTCTCCAATGAAGCAGTTGAGCATGGACTGAGGGTGCGGAGGAAACGGCGCGGCGTGGGCACGATGGCGGCGTCTCGAAGAAGTCGAAGCCGTGGGCACCGCGCAGCGTGGGCACGACATCGTCTCTGTTGGGCGAAACTGTATGCGCATCTGAGTTTTCCAGCGAGCGTATGAGCCCACCTCCTATGTTCTCGGAGGAAGGGAGGACAAGTAAGGAGTGAGGAGGAGGTGGAGGAGGAGGAGTAGGTGGAGGAGGAGGAAGAGAACGAGGAGAAGGAGGCGAGGGAGGAGGAGAGGGACGGAGGAGGAGGAGGACGAGGAGGAGAGGGACAGAGGAGGAGGACGGAGGAGGAGAGGGAGGAGGAGGAAGAGGAGGGGGAGGACCAGTGTACCCCCCAGACTCACCAACGATATTGCAATATATTCTCCCTCCAAGTTCCCTCCTTATGGGTCACATGCAAGGTTCATTTTCACGGGGGGAAGTGCCCCGCCGGAAGAAAGCCGTTTGAAAATCCTGAACGGTGCCAGAACACAGTTCTTGGGACTTCAATGCCGCTAATCTCCGATACTGTTGTGTCTTGACGATCCAGAATCGTGCCAGCATGCCGTTGCTGGGACTCCAACACCACGAATCAGCTTAAGTCTTGTGCCCTGGCAGTCCGAGGTCGTGCCCCAACACTCTTCTGGGGATGTTAGCGATGAGAACCGTTGAAGCTGCTGTAAACTCTTAAGGCGAATGTACGCGACGCTCAAGCGAGAGCTACACTTTAAAAAGGAGCCGCCCTCCATCCGTCAATCGGTTGCACAATGTTAGGGCGAATGTTCGCGCGGCGCGAAGGCGAGAGCCACATTTTGAAAACCGCCCGCCCTCCATCCGTGCACCCGTTGCAAATTTCATGCTCCAGAATCATGAATGGTGAGGGAGTCTCATGCGAAACGCCCAGCCCGCCCTTTTGATCGGCCTCGGGCTGCGAAAGTCAGGAGTTAGTTGTGAAGAAAAGGGGAGGAGGAGGAGGAGTAGGAGGAGGATATGTAGGAGGAGGGGGAGGAGGAAGAGGAGGAGGAGGAGGAGGACCAGAGTCAATCCAATAGTCATCAACAATGTTGGAGTAAACCCTCCCTCCAAGCTCCCTCTTCATAGACCCCTACAACGGTTCATTTCCGCCGAGGAAGCTGCCTCGGTGGAAGACAACCTTTTGAAGACCCTGGAGCATGCCAAAACATTGTTCTCGGGATTCCAACGCCAAGGATCAACCTGACTGCTGCGTCTTGACGGTGTGGAATCGTGCTCGAACACCGTCTTTGGCAGTTCAAGACCGCGATTCAGCATAACTGTTGCACCATCAGAATCAACCATCTTTCAATAACACCATATCTGGTACGATGACCATGGCAATCCGTGCAATTCTTGCAAACTTTCGAAACGAATGCGCGCGGCGCTAAGGCGATCACCACATGTTAGAAACAACCCGCCCTCAACCCGTGAAACTCTTACAAACTTTTAGAACGAATGTGCGCGGCGCTAAAACGAGAGCCACATGCTTTAATCAACCCACCCTCAATCCGTGAAGCTCTTGCAAACTGTTAGAACGAATGTTCGCGGCGCTAAGGCGAAAACAACATTTTGAAAGCCACCCGCTCTCAATCCGTCAAACTCTTGCATTTAAAACAAAAAAACAGTGTGCGCGGCGATAAGTCGAGAGCCACATGTTGAAAACGACCCGCTTTCCATTTGCGAGACTGCTGCTAATGCTGAAGCTTCAGGGTCATAAATGGTTCGGAATTCTCAGGCGAAGCGCAGGGCCCGCCCAAAACACGGGCTTCGGGGTGCGACAGGGCGAAGTTATTCATAAGGACAAGGAATGGAGGACGAGGTGGAGGAGGAGGAGGAGGTGGAGGAGGAGGAGGAGGAGGAAGAGGAAGAGGAGGAGGAGGTGGAGGAGGAGGAGCAAGAGGAGGAGGGGGAGGCGGGAGGAGGGAGGAGGGAGTGAGTGAGGAAGGGAGGGGTTCAAATTGGTGCCGCTGCCTGCTCTGCCGAGACCTGGCTGGCTCTTCCCCTGTTGGCTGCCCATGTGCCGCGACTCACTCTGGATTCCTCGTCCAACTAGCCAGCTCCACAACTGAGAGAGACTGGCCCCTCAGCATGTGTATTTCCTGACCTGCAGGTCCTACTCCCCCCAGCCTCCTCCCTTCGCCCTCCTCCTGCTCCTCCCTACTCCTGTCTTCCTCCGCTGCCGCCCCTCCTCAGCCAACGGCAGCGCTGGGAGTGTTCCCAGGGCAGTTGCAAGCTCTGCAGTGGTGTTCACATGTGGGCGTCTTCAGTGGTTGTGCCCCGCCCCCTGTGTCCCGCAGTCCCGAAGTCCTCCGCCTCCTCCTCCTCCTTCTCCTCCTCCTCCTTCCCGTGTCCTCTTGGCCCCCTTCCCCAGACATCCGACGCCGTGTTTCTTCACTACGTGGCTCCCCCAGGTTTGGATCCCTTCCTCGGAACCTGTTTTTCATCCTTGGTCGTTTTGCGACGGTCCCAGGATTCGTTGATGGCACCTGGAGACAGACAAGTACCTGGAAGCTGGATGCACATGTGGGGCCTGGCTTGGGCGAGAATCGTGAACACATGTGGCTGGATGTCTTGCCAGCGCACGGCCCTGCCCTACGTAGGTGTGTTTCCTCCAGTCTTCCGTCGCGATCCTTTCACAACCAGAGAATGTTCGGGTCTTGGGAAGGGGAGGCGACGGACGAGGAGCCCATCGAGCCCCGACCCCTCTCCCCCGGTGAGGAGTTCCTGGCCCCTGGCCCCTGGCCCTGCTTCCCGCTCGCGCACGCAGCTCCCCTCTTGCTGCCCGCGCGCCGGGGGCAGAAACTCCATGGACAACCTGGTCACGAAGGCGCCCGCGGAAGAGCGTCGCCGACGCCGTCGACGTCGTCGACGCCGACCCCTCCCCTTCCACTCCCTCCCCTCTCCTCCCCTCCCCCCATCCCTTCCCTCCCCGCCCTTGGTCAGAGTCGCCCCCCCCCCCCCCCCATTCCCTCTTTCCTCCCGTTCCTCCCTCCCTTCCGCCCCTCCCCCCCGCATGTGCTCAGTGGTCTCAGGAAGTTCGATGCGGATATCACCGACGCCGATTTCCACTCTGCTCCAGACTTCGCGCCCCCGAAGGAAAGAGTCACAGGCCGCCCAAGGCTGACCCAGACCTCCACCGTTTTCAGAGAGGCCCCGCCGAGGACTAGCCTCACGCCCTCGCCGAGGAGCAGCCCGCCCGCATCGCCCGGCACAGGGTCGAGCGCGCAGGCCAAGCGCGCCGCGCGCAGGTTTCAGAAGGTGGCTCCGTGACGGCCAGCAGTCGCCTCTCTCTTTTTTGTTGTTGTCATTTTCGCGCAGGCCGAGGGCCACCTATGATCAGCAGAGCACAGACGTACGTCTCTTGCCGGCGTCCGACCAGCCCCTCCTCCTCTCCCTCCTCCTCCTTCTCCTCCTCCTTCTCCTCCTCCTCCACCTCCCTCCTCCTTCTCCTTCCTGCTGCTCCCCTCCCTCCTCCTCCTTGTCCTCCTCCACCTCCTCCACCGCCTTCTCCTCCTCCTTCTCCTCCTCCTCTCCTCCTTCCGTTGCCATTTTGGCTCAAGACCAAGATGGTGTCCATTTCACTGCCTCAGCGGGGTAGGCTCCCACAGTCATCAGAAGTCTTTTCATCCTCTTCCATATCCCGCCCGAGCAAGGGCACTACATATTCACAGTCCAGTATCGCGAGGTGCGTTGCTCGCGTCCGCTCCGTGGTCTTGCTGATCGCGTTGAGGCAGATCTTGTGCCTATCTCTCGCCCCGCTACTTTTTGCCCGTCCACCACCCCCAACTACGGCACGGCTCGTTGGATGAGGATTGGAACGCTCACCTGGAGGCAGGATGCGCGATCCTCACTTCACCAAGGTGCCATGGCAGCCTCCGACAGCAGCATGTCCCACTCTTCAGACGGATCTCGCCAACCTCATTCTCGCACCCGTGATCGTCGAAGGCAAGACGCTAGTCACTCCAAGAGCAGGAGTGGAGGCGAACGAAGTGGCTCGAACAGAAGACAAAGACATAGGCATCGAGATCGTAGAGAAAAAGGCAGACATGCTGATCGTGACGAACGAGAACGCGAGCGAGATCGGCACGATGACAGACAAGACCTTTAACGAGCTGCTACCCGAACATCTGGACCTTCGGCTGCTCGCACGGACGCTGTCAACGAAAGAGATCCATGGCAAGCTGCGGCGACAGCTTCCGCACCTCAACGACACGCAGGTGCAAGTGGAGGGCCAGCTAGACCTCCTGGGCCGAACATGTTCTTCTTTCTCCACGAGCTAAACAACAAGTGGCTCGAGAGCTGGAACTTTTCCTACGTTTCCCGACGGAGGTGCGGCTACTGCTGGGAGTGCCACACCGATTGGCGGTCTGCCCACTCCCAGAGATGCTGCTTCCCCTCCTCCTCGTGCTGACTTTTCAGGCCTGGAACAAACGTTGGCGGCGATGGGCCAAGCTCAGATTGCGCAAGCGACGGCTCGACTCACGGCTACGGCGAACTCACTTATTGCCCAACACAGGCAGGTCTTCAATGAGCAGGTGCACGAATTCTTGGCAGTCCGCAAGCAGAACGCGGCGCACCTCGATTTGCACGACAAACGTATCCATGAACTTCACTCCAGAGCAGACAAGGTCGAAGCGGACCAACAACGCATGCGGCAGCAAATGCACGCTACGGAGCAGACGTTGGCAATGGCAGAAGCATCAGTCCCCTTTGATGTCCACCGGGTGGCGGAATGTGATAGTTCACCTGACCCAGCGGTATCCAGCATCGGAGCCCCGCGTGCAATGGCTCCCTCTGCCGTCAAGGCAGCCCTATCGGAATGGATTGTGGCTTCTGGCATTCCAACTGAGCAGCTCGTACTCCATGGGGGCGTTCCACAACGGAGGTTTCATCTACAACTGCAAGGAGAGGCTGCAGCCCCAGCCAGAGCAATGGCACTATCTCGCGTTCTCAGGACCCCCGCTGGGTTCTGAACATTCAGTGGCTTCGACACGGGAGGGATCAACGCCCCAGTTTACGTCGGCCCGCCCCGACAAGGGCCCGAAGCAAGTACGATTGGAATTGCAAACTAAACGGCTACAGCGCATTAGCCAGGATGCGCACGCTGGGCGCCGAATTGGGGCACAGAGAGCCAAGGGCATCATCGCCATCGACGCAGTCGCACAGGTCATGGTCGAAGTCCAAGGCCTTGGGGGTCCAGCCAGGCTGCGGTGGGGCTCGCCCATTTTTGCACGCTTCCACATCGACAGGCAACCTCTGATGGCAGCCTTTGGACAGGCGTTCCCTAGCGTGTATACATCTACGTGATCTATTTACCAGGAGATGGTCGCATTGGTTATCATAACAGAATCTGCTCGGCGAACTGGCACTACTGTCTCTTAGAATACTCGTGGATTGCTGCGCTACAAACCCCGCCGCAGGATGGCCGAGCTCAACGTATCTCGCCTCGCTCATGCGTGGGCGAGCTGTGATTTTGCTACAGTAATGCCGTGGGACGCTGGATAAATTGAATACAACCATTCTTACGCACCCGTACCCGTATAAGATCTTCAACAACCATTTGTCCCAGAAAGCGGGTGGTGCAGCATTCCTGGTACCGTTCGCGCCCTGGGATCAAGGAAATCCGCCAATTTCACCGTCAGATCTTTTGTGCTGGGGGAGTGTCTCTGCTCAGTATTTTCCAACGAACAGGACAACCTCACAATGAAGCTGATGAGCGCCCATAACTTCGAGATTGATGCGAGCTCGCAGAAGGAGATCCAGTCGAAATTGCGGGAAATGGTGCAATGGAGCATACAGGGTCCTTCTCGGAGGGCATTCATTGCAGCTGGAGGTTTCAGAGTAAAGTCTGGTCCCGCTCGCGGCTGCGCCGGCCCTGCCAACGAAGAGTGCGTTCCTGGCACCGCCCCGGGCGCGCGCAGTCGGGGTTCGCTGCCGCTCCAAAGCTGCTGGGGGCGTCTCTTCTCGCTGGTTACGGAAATTACGACGGACTGTCCTACCCGCTATTGCAAGGGCACTGCCATTGCGGCAACACTGGGTATATTATGTATTGGCATGCCGTCTCCCTATCTTCTCGATGCGGAGGTGTTGGCTGAGGTGGGCGTAGATGTCGCAGCCATCTCCGACTCCAGACTCAGCGACCGCGCGCCGATCCCATTATCGCTGCGGGACCGTGCCAGGCGCGATCAACAAACAAGTATTCCTGAGCAGGTATTTCGTGGCCCTCGGTATGGGGCATGGGAAATTCTTAGACAACTTCTTGAGGCAGATCAACTGGGTCGAGTTCCTGCAGTCTATCAATGGCGATGCATGAAGGATTTCATGACGGAGGCGGCTCGGCAAGCACGGGCTGAACTGCAACGATTTCCGATCTCATCGAAGGACGTTCGTTCCAAGGGTGGCAGGCTCATCACTCCACGGGCGATTTCACGTTGTATTTGGCGCGATGACATCCACGCGGCGCAGAGGCTGAAAAGGCCGCCGCCCCCGACGGCGCGCGCCTTATCGACGTCGTCAACGGAGTTGTCGCGCTCTGCGAGAGGGAAGAGCTCGCTCTCATCACCCGCGCTGTCAACTGCGAGTTCGGGCAGATGAAGGTGCTTCACAATCAGCTGAGGCCCCCGCCGGACAGTCTCAGTCTTGCCGATCTGAATGCCCTCCCGTCGCTGATTGTGCCATGGCCCCCTCCATCTGTCGCTCTGTTTGGGTGGGCCAGCAGTTGGCGCACCTCATTCCGCGCCGTGAATCATTTTCGGCAGCGCGCGCTGCACAGTCTGAAAGGATACGCGCAGGACAATGCCACGACCGTTCGCTTCGTCGCAGGCAAATTTTCTGCCCCCTGCTGGAAGCGCCCACTCTCGATTGCTAAATTTCTTGAGCGTGCGCGGCTTCCTCCGCCGCGGTGCCATGGCGAGGGGGGGTGGCGGCGAGCGTTTAGGGATGCGCGCGAGCGCGCCACCCTCGCCCTGGGCGAGTCTCGCCGCCCGCACCCGCAACGCATTTTCGCCCGCCCCCTTCGCGTGCATATTTTTCCTGACGCCTTCCAGGTTACATTCGGCACGCGTCTGCCGGCGTGGCGGGCCATTACTCCGGGGGGGCGGAGGTTGGTGGCGGGGCGGCGGGGCAAGTGCAAGACCTCCCTCGCTCAGCTCAAGCCTGCGTGGCAGTGGAGCATCATCAGGGCCCTCTGCATGGATGGACGACCACGCATAGGCTGCACATAGGCAATCCCCCACCACGTGCATTTGGGGCTGCCAGCAGCCTGATGAGATTACTCACTATTTAAGGTGCTCACGAATGTTCCATCACCTAGCCATGCACCCAGCTTGGAGGAGGCGCCACTTTCCTGGTGCACTACTCGCGCTGCTTGGCCTGAGATAGGACTCTGACTGCGAATGCGAGGGTTCTGAGCTCACGCGCACGGTGTGTCTACGTGCGGTGGTCCTCGCCTATCTGATGTATCATAATAAGGCAACGGATTTTGCCCAGCGCTCACCGATCTCACTGGCTACAGCGCATGACATCGGAGGTGCCATAGAGCTCGCCATGGAGCGATCAGTTTCTCCTCTCGTTTTCTCTTTCTTCACTTTTCTTTCGGTTCCGGCGGGGTGTGGGACTTTGTATGGGTGGGGGGGGAATCGATCGAGGCGCCTGATCCGTCAGCATGATGCGGTCGAGGACTCTCCCGCTGTGCTCTGCGTCTCTCGGCTCTCGCCCGATGGGGGTGGGGGCCCGTCCTGAAGAGACAGGACCTCTTCCTCTCTTTTTGGCCTCGCTTGGGAGGCGATTATTTTCATACCTGGTCTGTTTCGAGCGCCCTCTTTTTGGGGGCTCTGCTGGTGGCGGAGGTGGCAATGGGTTCCGACGCCCTTCGGGAGGCCGAAAAAGAACCTAAGCGCCGCCCAGCAGCAGCCCACTCTCCCTTCGTCGATGCAATTGCGTCGGCCCAGGTAGAGGTCGGCGGTTGGTCGGACCTTCTCGGGTACGTCGCCCTCCCTCCTCCTCCTCTTCCTCCTCCTCCTCCTCCTCCTCCCCCTTCTCGGGTACGTCGCCCTCCCTCCTCCTCCTCTTCCTCCTCCTCCTCCTCCTCCTCCCCCTCCTCCTCCTCCTCCTCCTCCTCCTCCTCCTCCTCCTCCTCTTCACGAGGAACGGGAGGATGGGGGGATGGGGGCCTCCCCCACCCCTCGCCCCACTCTGGGCAGTGGCTGTACGAGATCCCGACGGAGCCGCACAAGCTCGAGGAGGCGCGCGCGCGCGGGTTCGCCCTCCCGTGTCTGCCTGTCTCCCCGAACCCTCCTCGAGTCATGGGGCACGAAGCGCGACGGGAGTGTTTTTTTGGGCGATGTTCTCCTGGGGTCCTTTTCCGGGCCTCCGCGCCTTTACAAAGCGACTCGGGATGGAGACCCGTTCCAGGGAAGTGGTCGAGACCTCTGGGGGTCGACATTATAGAAAGAATCATGACGTCGGGATTTGTGCCTGTCTCCGCCTGTCTGTCTTCGCCTGTCTGCTTCTGCCTGTTTGTCTTTGTGTCTGTCTGTTTGCCTGCCTGCCCTGCCTGCCCTGCCTGCCGGCCCTGCCTGCCTGTCTGCCTGCCTGCCCCGCCCGGCTTGCCTGCCTGCCTGCCCTGACAGCTTCTCGCGCTGTGAACAAACCCACGACGGATGGTTTTTGCCAGTTTTCGGCCTCAGAGGCCCCTTGTCGGGCCCCCAGAGCCAGTCAAGAGAAGGACTCGGGATGATGAGCCAGTCCTTGGGAAGGAGTCCAGACCTCTTGAGAGCCGCGTTATGAAATTATCCCAGTGCGACCCTACGTAGGAGTGGGACCCCCTAGGAAAGCAGCAGTAGTAGTAACAGTAAAGCTAAGCTACAGCCAAGCTAAAGCTAAGCTAAATCTAAGCTAAAGCTAAGCTAAAGCTAAGTTAGAGCTAAGCTAAAGCTAAGCTAAATCTAAGCTGAAGCTAAGCTAAAGCTAAGCTGAAGCTAAGATGAAGCTAAGCTAACACTAAGTTAAAGCCGAGCTATAGCTAAGCTAAGTCTAAGCTAAACTAAGCTAAAGCTAAGCTAAAGCGAAGCTAAAGCTAAGCTAAAGCTAAGCTAAAGCTAAGCTAAAGCTAAGCTAAAGCTAAGCTACCGCTAACCTGGAGCTAAGCTAAAGCCAAGCTCAATCTAAGCTAACACTAAGCTAACGCTAAGCTACAGGTAAGCTAAAGCTAAGCTACAGGTAAGCTAACGCTAAGCTACAGCTAAGCTAAAGCTAAGCTAAAGTTAAGCTAAATCTGAGCTAAGTCTGAGCTAAAGCTAAGTTAAAACAACGCTAACGCTAAGCTAAAGCTAAGCTAACACTAAGTTAAAGCTAAGCTAAAACTAAGCTAACGCTGAGCTAAAACTAAGCTGAAACTAAAGCTAATGCTAACGCTAAAGCTAAAGCTAAAGCTAAAGCTCCCAGGGGACTGGGGGAACCGCTCCTGGGGGATTGGGGGAACCGCCCGGGGCGGGTTACACTTTTGGCCCATTTTAGCTAGAGAGTAAGAACCCTTCTAGGTAGAGCCCAGGTAGGGAAACACAACAACTAGGCTATGCTATGCTATGCTATGCTGCGCTATGCTATGCTGCGCTATGCTTTGCTATGCTATGCTGTGCTATGCTGCGCTATGCTATGCTGTGCTGTGCTATGCTATGCTGCGCTATACTGTATTATGCTGGGCTATGTTATGATCTGCTAAGATAAGCCAAGCTAAACTAAGCTAAGCTACAGCTAAGCGAAGTTAAGATGAAGTTAAGCTAAGCTAAACTAAGCTAAGCTAAGACGACATACGCAAAGCTAAGGTAAGGAGGCGCAACTGCGGGAACCGCGGGGCGGGGACCGGGAGAACCGCCCAGGGCGAAGCCCACTGCCCGGCCCCTTTAAGCTAATAGAGTAAGAACCCTCTAGGCAGAGCCTAGGTAGGGAACAAACTCGACGTTGGATGGCTGGGTGCCTGCATGTTTTGTGTTCAAATCTCTCTCCCTCTCTCTCTTTCTGCCTGGCTGTCTGTGTGTCTGTGTGTCTGTCCGTCTGTCGTTCTGTCTTTTCGTCCGTCCGTCCGTCCGTCGGCTTGTCTGTCTGCCAGTGTGTGTGTGTGTGTGTGTCTGCCTGTCTGCCTGCCTGCCTGCCTGCCTGCCTGCCTGCCTGTCGGTCTTTCTTTTTTCTATCGCACACCGGATCAAGGATCTAGTTTTGTTGGGAGCGTTTTTTGATCGTGTTGGGCCTCCCGGTAGGCTTCTCGTCGCCACGGCCAGATTCTCGGATTCGCGCCGAAATCTGGGTCAAAACGCACCCTCGAACAGCAGTCCGGAAGTGGATCTTAGTTTCCGACCCCAGACCCCTTCTGTCCCTGCCCGCTCCGCCCCCTCCCCCCTTCCCCCCAGTCCCTGCTTTCTCCTCCTTCTCCTCCTCCTCCTCCTTCTCCTCGTCCTACTCTTT